>LR812539.1:19915645-20090645 GCA_903798195.1 Danio kyathit | reverse complement strand
TTGACGATTCATTCCGCTGTGGCGACCCCTGATTAATAAAGAGACTAAGCTGAAGGAAAATTAATGAATGAATATTATGTCCTGTCATCATGGCAAAGACAAAATGAATTATTAGAAATTAGCTAATAAAGCTGTTATGTATAGAAATGTGTTGATATACACAGATTTTTTTCCTAAGAATTGGGATTACCACTACCATTACTACGATGTTATGTCTAAATAATAGGGTAGAATGTTGTACTTTTTGTAAGGGTCTGTTCTATTTTCTTCTATTCTCTTTTATTGTTTAACCTTTAAATAAAAAATAAATAAATATATATATATATATATATATATATATATATATATATATATATATATATATATATATATATATATATATATATATATATATATATATATATATATATATATATATATATATATATATATACAGGGTGGGCCGTTTATAGGGATACACCTAATGAATTACATAGACAATTGCCTTCAGATGACCCCAAAGATAAAAGTCTAAGGGGGTCGGATCGGGAGACCTTGGGGGCCATTCAACAGGCCCACGACGACCAATCCACTTTTCAGGAAACTGTATTCAGGAAACCATTCCCATTTTATTAAGGTGTATTCATATAAATAACTCACCCTGTATACTTCTTTTTGTGCTTACAAACAAAATTAACTTAGAAAAAACTCTAGAAATTGTTACAAATTTATACAGGAAAATGCATGCACAACATTGTACAACCTGTTTTGTTTTTTAAATCACTGTGTTCAACTTTATTCTATTTTAAATTTCATTTAAAATGCCTCCGTTAGAAATCAGAGTGATATAATGATTTGCTATTTATACTTTTTAGCAGTTTTTATATAATCTATGATTAATTTTCAGGAATATTTGATGAGCAGAAAGAAAAGCATTTCTTGGAACGGGATTATTTAAAAAAATCTTTACTGACATCTTTGATCCATTAAATGAACCTGGTGAATAATCTGTATTAATTATGGTAAATAATAAATGGAAAAATTGGTAATAATTTTATTGAACAGTGGACAGTAGTGCATATGATGCCTAATATATTCTTAAATAATAATAGTAATAATAATAATAACAATAATAAAATAAAATAAATAAATAAATAAATAAATAAATAATAAATAAATAAATAATAAAAATAACGATAATAATAATAATAATAATAAATAACTAATAATATTAATAGTTGTTATTGTTGTTATTTATGTTATTTATAAAAAATTAATTGAATAATTTGTAATACTTTTATTGAACAGTGGACAATAGTGTATAAAATGCCTAATATATTTTTAAATAATAATAATAATTAATAGTAATAATAATATTAATAGTTGTTGTTGTTATTAATGTTATTACAAAATAAATTGAAAAAATTGTATTACTTTTATTGAACAGTGGACAGTAGTGTATATGATGCCTCATATATTTTTAAATAATAATAATAATAATTGATAATAATAATAAAATAATAGTTGTTGTTGTTGTTGTTATTAATGTTATTTATTACAAAATAAATTGAATAAATTGTGATACTTTTATTGAACAGTGGACAGTAGTGTATATGATGCCTCATATATTCTTAAATAATAATAACAATAATTATTAATAATAATAATAAATAACAATAATAACAATAGTTGATATTAATATTATTTATTAAATATTAAATGGAATAATTGGTAATACTTTAATTGAACAGTGGACATTAGTGTATATGATGCCTCATATATTCTTAAATAATAATAATAATAATAATAATAATAGTTGTTATTATTGATATTATTATTAATATTATCATTGTTGTTGTTGTTATATAGCAATATTTGTAATATAATATACCAAACCATATAGTTCTGAAATAAGGACAACATCTTTAATCACTATTTCACCACAGTGTTCATTCATCTCAGTCTCTCGGCAGGAAATGATCAATGCATGAATAATAAATGAAAAATAAACATACCTTTCCGATTTCATCTTTCAGCTTGTACTGGTTGAGCTGCACGCAGTCCTTTTGGATAAGAGACAAACAACATCAATCAATACCACTGTGGTGTTCTATACCAACCTATACAGTACTATAATATACAACTATTTCCTCCGGTGTGACCGGAGATCACAGCAAACGCAAACTTGATTCGCTCTTCAAGAATCAAAAGCCTTAAGCACAAGAAGTACTACATGGAGTACTTGAGCTGGGATAAAAGTACACTAGCTCAAACTACACGCATTTACTGCTGATTTCTCATCCTAATGGAGAAGCAGAAGCATCTACAGGGGAACTTTCTCTTAACAAGCGCCATTAAGAGGAAGGTAATTGCACCTGTCTGTAACCTTACCTTACAAAACCTCTCAACCTTGACTGTGAAGACGTGGAGAAGTGCAGAGAATGAAGAAAAGGAAACGTATTTCTCAAAAGACAACATCATTTTTTTTTCACAAAGGCAGCTCAAATTATCTCAGGTCACAGAATTCCGTTAATTTTTTCTGCTAGTGTAATTATATAATCTTACATAGCCATTGTGTTGTCCACAAAGATGAGCTGTATTAAAGGGATAGTTCCTTTAAAAAGTAAAATTCCATCATTTACTCATCTCATCTTTCATTTGTTGTTATAAACGATAATTGTTTTTCTTCTTCTGTTGAACGCAAAAAAAGACAGCTGGAAACCAGTAGGTATTGGTTTCTGTAGTATTTTTTTCCTACTATGGAAGTCAATGGTTACCGGTTTCCAACATTCTTCAAAATATCTTCTTTTTCGTTCAACAGAATAAAAAAACCCGCAACTGACGTCAAAATACTTTGCATACTTTTGCGGGTGTTTTTTGCTATTTCTGCGGAGAATTTTGGTAAAAATCTGGGGATTTCTGCTGAATTATTTTGGGAGTCTCATAACTAAAACCTTAATATGTGAAATAAAAAATAATATCTTTTTATCTCGTATTTAATGTTTAAAATGCAATTCCAATTCGATTAACTGTAAATAGTTAACTGTAAGTAAATAAACAGAATTAATGATGGGCTAAAAATCTGCGGAAAATCTGCGGAATTCTGCGCGTCCAGATTCCGTGTGGGCCTACTAATCACATAAGTAAACACCTGTCACACATAATTGCAATTTAGAAATCAGAGCTCATCTCATATTCTCCATTTCTCAATCCTATTGAGGATTTTTTTTCTGCCTGATGGAAAGCGTGTGACCAAAATCCAAACATTTTTTGTTTTTTTTTACTGTAACTATTCTGTAAACGCTTCTGTTGATGACATATGTAGACCACGTTATGTGCAACTTTGTGTTGGTTGGGATGAACACTGTGTACACTGTTCTTGTGGGAAAAATACAGTAAAAATATATTTGGTACCGTGTGTGTTTCATTCATTCATTTTCTTGTCGGCTTTGTCCCTTGCGGGGTCGCCACAGCGGAATGAACCGCCAACTTATCCAGCACAATTTTACGCAGCGGATGCCCTTCCAGCCGCAACCCATCTCTGGGAACATCCACACAATCATTCACACTCATACACTACGGACAATTTAGCTTACCCAATTCACCTGTACTGCATGTCTTTGGACTGTGGGGGAAACCGGAGCACCCGGAGGAAACCCACGCGAACGCAGGGAGAACATGCAAACTCCACACAGAAACCGTGTGTGTTTTGTATAAAAATAATATTCAGAAAAAACTGTACAATGCACTTATGTAGGCCTATGTACTGTCTGTAGTAAGTGTAACACTAAACAAAAAAGGCTTCCAGTAAGTCATTATGATAAATGGAGAAGAAGTGGTCATTGTGTTTTACATTAAGCATATCAGTGATCAACCGGTTCTTATAATGTCTATTCATGTGATGGTTTGTGTGTGTCATTTGAAAACAAAACACCATTTTGAGAAGAAATCACATTGTTTAGAATGTAAAGTTTGATTTTGCAGGAGAATTGAAGGGTTTTGCCCAATATGTGTGTTTTGTGATTTGTGTGTAGAGTTCTGACAATGTGAGACATGCTTTTAGAAAATGTGTGCAAGCAATTGGAAAAAACTAAATTGTACTATATATCTGGGTTCCTTTCGGTTTCTCTCAGAGTGTGGTTGAGAGTAACGTACATGCAGATCATTTCTGGGGCTGATTTAAATGTTGAAATATATGTCCTTAAGTGCTCTATTTTTACTCTATTTTTGTAAATAGAGTCATTTGATTATTATCAGTTTTATACCACCTGTATTTTGTTGTACAAACACTTCTTCATGGCTTACATGTTATGCTGGTGGTGTTAATATGATAATTTTGCTAACATTCGATTCAAATTGTCTTATTTCATAGATTTTTCTCATATGCATATTAAGATTTGAATAAACAATGTGCATTAGTAAAGTTTTACTGCTGGCTGAATTGAACATGTTAAAGTAAATGTAAACATATACATACTTTCACCCTCTTTGTTGTAGTTTTACAAAAAGAAAGATATTGAGAAGAACAGTAAAGTCACTAAAGTTATCCAACCTGTCTTACGCTATCTGTTAAACTTTTGGTTAAGCAACAATTGATTGGGATCAATTATTAAATTGTAGTATTTTCATAGCAATTTAAACTACCCCTTTAATACGTACAACAAGAAACAAAAAGGAGCTTTGACTGCATATACTCTGTGGAAGTATGCCTGAGTGCATCAATTATATCAGGTTTCCACTTTTTTCTTGTGCTTGAATGTTAAAACGGCCCTCCTATGAATTGACAGTCACTGATATGGCCGACCCACCAAATTTAGTTTGAGACCCCTGATCCCTGACCCAAAACGGGAAAATCATATCATCATGTGAAAATCCTGTCATCATTTACTAAGGAAGATCTTCTGAAGAAAATTGGAAACCTGTAAGCATTGACTTCCATAGTCAGGGGTTTCTGCAGGTTTCTTCAAGTCAAATTTAAGACTTTTTAAGACCCTTTTAAGATCATTATGAATGAAATTTTAGACTTCTACAGGGTTAAACACTAACGATTTTTTCTAACGGCCCAGTCACTTGTGTAAATAGTTTTTGTATTAATGGAGGATCATGTAAAGCATAGGTCTCAAACTGGATTCCTGGAGAGCCGCAGCTCTGCACAGTTTTGCTCCAACCCTAATCAAACACAGCTGATCCAACTAATCAAAGTGTTCAAAACTACTACAGACTATTAACCAGGTGTGATTTGGAGGTGGTTGGAGCTTTTCCTGCTTAGGGAATTTAATTAGGAGAATTTGCTGTAAACATGTCTAACAGCTATTGTGAATTGTATCTCTTTGCAATAAAAACAAATATTAAAAAAGAAGTTTTGAGATGGATTATTGGTGATTGGGTGTCAGCCTGATTGGGTAGCTTTACTTGCACATAGGAAAATTAAGACCTGTTTAAAATGATTTAAGACCTACAACACAATATTTAAGTGAATTTAAGACTTTTTAAGAACTAAAATTTTGTTTTTGGAATTTAAGACATTTTAAAACTTTTTAGGCCTTGCAGACAGCCTGATAGTATTTGTTTTTTCTACTACGGAAGTCAATAGTTTTTCAGCTTTCTTTAAAATATCTTCTTTTGTGTTCAAGAGAAGAAAGAAAGTCAAACAGAATTTTCATTTTTGGGTAAACTATCCCTTTAAGGATGGGTAAATGTGAAAAAAAGGTTTTTTAAATATCCCTTAAAGTGGTCAACAGATATATTGGTCTATATTAGGAGTGCCCAATATTTTTCTTATGAAGGGCCTTGATTTGGGGTTGTAGGTAAATATATTAAACTATATTACATTAAACTGTTCATAAGTAATTTCTTAATTTATTTCCTAATATTTAAAAATAACTGCAAAACATTGCTTTAAATTATATTAACTAATGCAGTATATTTTTAAAAAATGTATAGTAAAATTAAGCGACATTGGTGGCTCAGTGGTTGGCACTATTGCCTCTCAACAAGAAGGTCGCTGGTTTGAGTCCCGGCTGGGCCAGTTGGCATTTCTGTGTGAAGTTTGCATGTTCTCCCTGTGTTCACGTGGGTTTCCTCCAGGTGCTCTGGTTTCCCCCACAGTCCAAAGACGTGCGCTATAGGTGAAGTGAATAAACTAAATTGGCCGTAGTGTATGTGTGTGAATGAGTGTGTATGGCTGTTTCCCAGTACTGGGTTGCAGCTGGAAGGGCATCCGTTGTGTAAAACGTATGCTGGATAAGTTGGCGGTTCATTCCACTGTGGCGACCCCTGATTAATAAAGGGACTAAGACGATGTAAAATAAATGAATGAATAAAATTGTTACAGTAAAAACATAAACAATCTTATTAACAACACAATGGAGTTCAAGGCTGAAGACACTAAGCTGCATGTGGCACTGATTTGATTTGCTCGCTGATGTCTTGTGCATTGCCATCTATCCTTCGAGTGACAGCATTTACATTTTTAAAAAGTCAGATTCATTTACAAAACAAAAAAGGCAAAAGCTTACATTAAATTTGAAATGATCTCTGTCAGCGATGTTCGCCTCAACCAACCCTCCACATCATTCTCCCTCTCTTCTCAAATGGGACGATGGGCCCAATCAAAGGTTAGCATAGGCCAACTTTGGCCTGCGGGCCCTATTTTGGGCATCTCTGGTTTATATAGTCTATATATAGGCTGATATTTTGCATTTATAAAATAATCATTATTAAAGTTTTTCTCTATTTGGTAAGTGTGTGTTTTATTTTGACAGTAGATGGGACTTTTATTTTAAGAGGTCTAAAACACCAGCGGCTGAGTTTGCATTTTCTGTGTTCAGTAGTTTATGTTCGTTTATAAACTATCAGTCAGAACTGTCAAATAAAGCAAGTAAACAACAGTGTGTGTGAATTATAGCTTTTGCTTTCCTGTTATTAGTAATAGAAAGGTAAATGCTATGCTTTCTTGCCGACTGCCAGCATTCACCATGTTTACATGCATATCATATAATTAAGTCTTTGAATATCAAATAAAGATTTAATTTTGTATTCATGTCATATTCACCGTGGACTACATGCAAAATTAGCACTAGCTTGTCAAGTACAAATTGCTGCCAGATTACTGAGTGCACTGGTGGTCACAGGGATTAATTCCTTTTTTAATATATATTTTTAAAAAAGTACAATAATAGGATTACTGAATTAAGGGTTGCTGTAAACTTTCAAGTTCCCTAAATTATCATTCAATGCGAGAGCAGAACAAGACTCCCAAAACTGTGATTAAAATAGTGGTAACCATAGCAACGTTTTTGTCATTTTGTGCATTTAGTATCTTCTGTTTCTTTTAAGCATTTTTTTATTTATTTATTTATTTTATTTTATTTTATTTTAAAAATCAGGGTTATTCCATCAGATATTGATTGCGTAACTCATCTGAAGTTCCCACAATGGTATTGTGTTTTCTAAAAATGAATATATAAAGTAAACATGTCTGAAACATGACATCTTTTTATTTTACATCCAAAAGAATCTAAATTACCACATTTTAATTTTAAATTAAGAAGAAGGTGTCAAGCCTTTGTGCAAGAACTCATCAGCGCTTACACTTTTTATGACAGCATAAGTGAGTAGCAGCGTAATGCTACCTTTTTTAAAGCAACAATAGAGTCTATTTAAAGCTATGGAAATATTGTTTGGTTTGGGAATCTGACAGTAAAAATGAGAACCCAAGTGAATAACCTGATGAGAGTGGCAGGAAAAATTATGGGAATTGAGACACTTGGTTCGCTAAAGGACATCTTTGAGTTGTACACAATTCAACAAGATTTTATCTGATTCTTCGCATGTGCTGTGTTTGGAGTATGAGCTGATGGATTCTGGCAGAAGATACAGGGTCCCGTTATGCAATTATTTTTAACATTTTGATTTAGAATTTGTTTTAAACTTGCAGCTGAGTTCAGTAATTTAACAACACACATTTTAATTTTACAAACAAATGTGCAGCATTTGAGAAATAATAAAAGGACACTGTTCATTCATAAAAAATATCAAAAGTAGTCAATGGTTACAGGTTTTCACCATTCCTCAAAATATCTTCTTTGGTATTCAACAGACTAAAGAAACTCATAAAGGTTTGGAACCACTTGAGGAAGAGTAAATAGTGAGAGAATTTTCAATTTATTTTGGTAAAATATCCCTTTAAATGATTTATGATTTTTCAATAATTTACTTTTAAATTAAGATACTTCAATTATTTATATTATATTTAAAAATGTTGATTTGAAATTTGTTTTAAAATTGCAGCTGAGTTCAGTGATTTAACAACACACATTTTTTATTTTATAAATAAATGTGCAGCATTTGACAAATTATAAAAGGACACTCATTCAAAACAAATATCAAAAGTAGTCAATGGTTACAGGATTTCAGCATTCCTCAAAGTATCTTCTTTAGTGTTCAACAGAAGAAAGAAACTCATAAAGGTTTAGAACTACTTGAGGAAGAGTAAATAGTGAGAGAATTTTCATTTGTGGTAAAATATCCCTTTAAATGATTTATGATATTTCAGTGATTTACTTTTAAATTAAGATACTTCAATTATTTATATTATATTTAAAAATGCTGATTTGCAATTTGTTTTAAAATTGTAGCTGAGTTCAGTTCTTTAACAACATACGTTTTTATTTCAAAAATAAATGTGAGCATTTGACAAATAATAAAAGGACACTGTTCATTCATAACAAATATCAAAAGTACACTGTAAAAAAATCCTGGTTGCCTTAAATATTTAAGCTGAATCAAATTAACTTTACGAGTTTATTGAACTTATGTTATGTCAAACTGATTTAAAACAGCTTGCATAACTTATAAAATTAAGTTAGAACATGATAAACTTAGTTTAATAAGTTACAATGACATATGCTGTCAGGACTAATTGAAGATATAATTTTTTACAGTGTGGTCAATGGTTACAGGTTTTCAGCATTCCTCAAAATATTTTCTTTAGTGTTCAACAGAATAAAGAACTCATAAAGGTTTGGAACCACTTGAGGAAGAGTAAATAGTGAGAGAATTTTAATTTGTGGAAAAATATTCCTTTAAATCATTTATAATATTTTTAATGATTTACCCTTAAATTAAGATACTTCAATTATTTATATTAGATTTACAAATTTGATTTGCAATTTTATTTTGAGTTCAGTAATTAAAAAACACATTTTAATTTTACAAATAAATGTGCAGCATTTGAGAAATAATAAAAGGACACTGTTCATTCATAAAAAATATCAAAAGTAGTGAATGGTTACAGGTTTTCACCATTCCTCAAAATATCTTCTTTAGTGTTCAACAGAAGAAAGAAACTCATAAAGGTTTAGGACCACTTAAGGGAGAGTATGTAAATGTTAGTAAATAGTGAGTAAATATTAATTTTAGGGTGTAGTATAACTCCTCCACCTACCTGCAGGTCTGTGATGGACACGCGATGCGACTCCACGGTTGGTCTTCGAGGGAGACGTGGAGACGAGTGAGGAGAAGTGATCGGCGAGTAGGGCAACGATGGGTAAATATACCGTCCGTTGAGCCCTGGTGACCCACAGGGGGATGAAAGCGTCTGCGAGCGCTCCTGTAGAGACAGCTTCCTATCGGACAGGCTGAGTCTCCCTCTGTGCTCCGGTGGCTCTGGAAAAAGCGCTTCCGGTCGGCCAATCGTATGCGACAGCAGATCACAGGAGGCCATACGGAAGGGCGGTACAGGACCTGATGACGTAGGCTCCGGTGTTTCGGAACTGTCCATGTCCTCCACCTCCTCCTCCTCTCCGCCCTCCTGCCCTGAGCCTCCGCTGGGCTCGTACTCCGTCACCACGATCATGGACTCCATCTCGACGGTGCAAGGGCTCAAGCGCACGGATGGGGAAGGGAGCAGAACGCAGCTCCGCAGAAGGTCGGGCAGTGGCTGATTGGGTGGATGTAGCGGGGGACTGGGTGGAGCATGGCTGAGAGCGGCAGGGGGATCAGAAGAGGGCCAGGAGGAGACACAGGGAAACATAGTGTCCTTCCCAAACACCTCTCAATGGCCCCTCCATCAACGCCTGGGAACCAAAACAGAGTTGAGACATGTTAGGTGTCACGTACACTGAAAATAAATGATTCACGGGATTTACTACATTTTTCCAAAGTAAGTGGTTGTAAAATAAATTATTTAGGCTGAACTTAAACAAACTAATTCAGTTTAGTAAGGTTTAATTGAATTTGTTTGCTTAAATTCAGCCCATATAAATAGTTTGCAACCACTTACCTTGGAAAAATTAAGTAAATCCAATGAATAATAATGTAATGTTTAATATATATTTTTAATAATAGATTTTTGTCAATGTAGGATTAAGCAATTAACTTAATGGACATTGCAATATTTCATTTTTCTGCGATACATATTGCGATATTGAGTATAAGAGATGAAATTAATAGCTCTATTTGAAAAGAAAGAACGAATAATTTTAGGTCAAATGTGGGTGATAATAGTTAGGGCTGCGCGATAAAATCGATATTAGTATTTATTGACCCAACACCATTGTCAATATCTATAATAAAAAAAGTTCTGTATGTTTTCCAGGTACAGTTGAAAAAAATCTGAACTTTTCCAAATGCCCTGAGCGCTAGAACTAACCAATCTGGTTTACACTTTGTATGGAATAAACACATTTCAGTAATAACAACAGACTAATTACCTCAAACAAGCAAAATCCACGTGCTCGCGCTAGTCACTTCAGGTCAGAATAACAACACACGCGAAAACAAGTGCCGTATAGCAGCAGTGAGGAGATTGTAAATAAAAAAGGAGTGGCTTTCTGGTTTCTTTTCTTGTGCATCCCAGCCACTAGCTCCCCCATCTGAAAGATTTTTTAGCATAGCGGTAATGTAGTCATTCAACTTCACAATTTGTAATGTTGCAGTATGCTTGAATAATGATGGCTGGTTTCTTTACTTGAAAGCTCAGATCTGATTTGTTTTGTTTACAGGGTTTGAGTTTTACTGTATCATTATTTACCTTCAGCATTTACGCTTTACCATTGCACACACTTTGTAACATTTTATTTATCAAGTTTGAGTCTCTTTAACATTTATGTTTATTCTATTATAGAGACATTTTGTTTAAATATTTTAGTTTTTGACTATTAAAGCTATTTGCCTTGGTAATGTTGGTAAACTAAAACAAAGTGGTTAAATAAAAAAATCATAATATTCCTAAATGTATTGCTCAAAAATATTCAATAATTATCGATATCAAATGATATGAAACATGATATTGTGATAATTTTTTTTTGCATTATCGACCAGCCCTAATAATAGTATGATTTTGTAGTTGAGCGCATCTGCATAAAATATAATAAACCAAACCACAAGCAATGATAAACACAGTAAAGCAAAGTTACAATTGAAACAAATGCTTTACATACATTAAATAATTAAATGTCAAATTAATAACACTGTATAAGCTTCATTGCATAAATACTGCACATAACGCAATTAATGCTTCCTGAAGTTACTGAATGCTTTGAACATGAAATGCGTACTCACAGGCTTTAAAACACATGCAAATGATCCTTTTTTTTTGGTTATTTTATGATTAAACTTTGCAATTACTCCACAATCATGTGTGTTTTTAACTCCTACTCAACCATAATCCTCATTCGACATTGCGATATGCACATTGCGATATCGATGTTAAAATGATAAATTGTGCAGCTCTAAATTAAAGGGATAGTTCACAAAACAACTGACAGTTTCCTCACCTCACCCATATTTTAAGGTGGTTCCAAACTTTGAAACAGGTTTAGAAGAAGCCTAGAGTGAGTAAATGATTTCTGGATGAACTATCCCTTTTATTTCTTTAACTTTGAGCACTATTTGGGAACGGGCATTACGATCGCTTTAAATTCAGAGAGATATTGAGTCAAGTCTAAAAGCCTTTTCATCATGTTTTTCAGATGTTATTAATTTATCCTAATTTCAATATCCGATATTTTGTAATATATATATTTTCTATTGAATTAATTAATCATGTATTTATTTTATTAATGTTTTATATATATATATATAATTCTGACTTCTCTCTCTCTCGTGCATGCCTTAGTGTCCCACCAGTGACGATATACAACCATATCGCACTGCTACGAGTGTGATATTGCGTTTATACAACAGTTCGACGGCATAATCGTGTGTATAAAAAAGAAAATCAAACACGAGAGTCAAAAAATCCTTTTCTAAGAGGAACTACTTTCTTCCGCCATTCATTCATATCTGCAGCTGACATCAGAACAGCAGAAACCGTTGCTACTCAATAGTAGTATTCGAATGATTCTCTAGCGTAATGTCTAAAGTGATAAAAAAAAACTGGTGATTTTGCAGACATTTTAAGATTATAAAGCTGAACGGCATGAAATGCCATCAGTCTAGAGACATTTCCCAGTATTTCTCTATTGCAATCACGATATCACAATAATTAACCCCAAAGCAGCGCAATCCCTACCAGATTACTGCTGTGTTTGCGTTAAGGAAAAACGTTAAACATATGCGGGCATTTCTTCTTTCTTTCTGTTTGCTGAACTATTCTGCAGTACTAGCGGACGCGTCGAGTATAAACCAGGCTTAACAATGTCAAGTATTTTCCCTATTAAATTAACAGGCAAATGAAAAATGCTGTTTAACAGAGAGAATTCATTTCTAATAACTGATGTCTTTTCTCTGATGATAATAGCACATAATATGTTCTTAGTTATTTAGCAAGACACTAGTGTTTAGCTTAAAGGGCAATTTAAAGATTTAACTAATCAACTAGGCAAGTTAGGTTAATTAGGCAAGTCAATGGACAATTGAAAAAAACTAAATTCTTATGGGGGCTAATAATATTGACCTTACTAAAAACTGAAAAGTGGTTTTATTCCAGTCACACTACAAGAAATAAGACTTTTTCCATAAGAAAAAATGTAATAGGAAATACTGTGAAAGCATTATTGCTCTGTTAAACATCATTTGAAGAATATTTGGAAAAGAATTCAAATTGCACTTGCAAACCTTTGCCCTACTTATGCTTTACCTCAATTTCAGCACTAGGATTGTCTTCAAGTCAGACAATTGCTATGAAATTATATTTTGCCGAAATACCATTTTTACCTGTACAGATTAATTGACTGAATGGAGCTAATAAGCTTATGAAAATAAGACGCTTCAAACGTTACTCCAGTAAAGCCTGCTTGGAAAAGATTACATATCTCCATTCTGCTCTAGTCTAAGCCTCCATTTCTTATACGGCCTTGATTTCCATGCAAAAAACGCTGTAGTTTCACTGCAAAGCCGGTTTTTCTGAGCACTGGAGAAAGTCTGTGTGTGTGGGAGAGGTGTGGGTCTCGCAGAACCAGAGAAATACAAGCAGGTACAAAGAAAAAAGACATTCATTACTCTGAGGGGTTGAGAAAGGAGAAGTTGTGTGGGCTGCTCCACCCCCTCCACACGGCCTCATTTCTAGCTCTCGCATTTACCGACATTCAACGCCGGCTGCTTGCTTTTTCTTCCCCGTCTCTGTTTCTGTTTCGTTTGCTGTCGTTTCTACATCTGCGATCGAATCTCGACTTATGTTTTTGCTGTAATATCATCTCGAGGCCCTGGCCTCCATGCATTCTGCTGTCAAAACACCCACACAGCTGGAAGACGCGCTGTTCTTTGTCTCCCTTCTTCAAGAACCAAAAAAAAAAAGCATATTTTTCACATCTTTAACCCCTCCCGCGTCTATTTCTCAAGTTATTATGGCTCTGACATGACACTCATTTTCACCCCTAAACCAGAAACGCAGATGAGAATTCAAGCCTTCCTAAAAGTGACACAATTTTACTTGCAAACTAGAAATAACCTCTCCAGACTGAGAAAAACACTCTTCATTTGCATTTTAGACAGTCAAATAATGAAAGAAAGACTACACTCAATTATTTTTGCTGTTTGTTCAAACTACTTATTTAAAATGAGCCAAATCAACACAATTCTTAAGTTTTCTGGGGGAAAACTTAATCATTTTATGTTCAATCCACTTAAATTTGTAAAAACAATAACGTTAACTTTATCAATTTGTGTTGGGACAACATGAAGGAATTGTGTGGAAGTCACTGTAAAAAATTCTGGGTTCCACATAATTGATTTGTGTTGGGACAACATGAAGGAATTAGGTTAACATATTAGTTTTTACAAATTTGAGTGGATTAAACATAAAATAATTAAGTTGTCCCTCCTAAAAAAAACCTCAAGAATTGTGTTGAATTGGCTTATTTTAAATGAGTAGTAGCAAACTTTTTTTGGAGTGTATGTTACCATCCACCTATTTTTAAAGCGCATTTTGGAATATCGCATCAAAAATGCTTAATGGTAACGTCAGATCATTTAACATCATTTGATAATAAAAGTGAATGTGATGGGAAGGCATGTTTTGGTCATTCTAAAAACGCCTTAGCCAAAAGTCTGTCTTCAAAGTGGTTCGGTATCATTATTTCTCTGAGCTGTCTTCCAAAAAATCGGTCTTGCACATCCAAAAGCCACCGCTCATTCATTGAGTTTTGTGCTCTGAGGCACAAGTAATTTATAAGAAAAAAGCCTCACAGTAGTTTCTCCACAACAAATTCAATTTTTCTTTTTGATATTTGCGTGTTTATCAAAAAGTAATGATTTTGTTCTCTTTGGCTCACTGGATAAAAAAAGTGCATCATTTGCAAATGATTTATGCGATATTCCAGTTTTTCAAAAATCTAACTTTCGTCTTTGGATGGAAACAGAGCTATTGAAGCTTAAAAGCTAATAATATCATAGAACTTGAGGGTAGATATTTAATTTAGGGCTGCATGATACTGGAAAATATAGAACATTTTCTAAATATAAGATTTCACTAGAAAATTTATATCCGCTTATATCTGTTAAGTTGTGACGTATGGTATACTGTTTCCGTGTCCAAGCCGCTACTCATTTGAACTGAGAAAATATTCATTTATGACCACTTTTTAGTCATATTACACATTAAAGTGAATTTTATATAAAATCATGGTGCTTGCTGCATACTTGCTGCATCACAGACAGCATTATTTTAACAATTTATAAAAAAATTCATCACTTTCTGGCCATCAGATATTAGGCATGGACATATATATATTCCAATCATGATTTTTGAAAGTATTACATAACTTTGTAAATGTTTATTATTACCATTTGTTGAGTCTCCCCATACACTTTTATATAGCTGCTTCACGTGAAGTCACACATAACAAGCTGATTTTTTTTATTAGCTATGTTTTAAAAACATTTATTTATGTAATGATATTAAAATATGTAGGTAAAAGATCATTTTAAGATCTAATTAATTATAATTCACACTAAAAACTAAAATTCAGACTGTGTCTGAAATCGCATACTTCCATACTATATAGTACACTAAAAACAATATGCGAGCCGAGTATGTTTGAATTCATAGAATTCGAAAAACAGCATGCGAGAAGCACTCGGATGACCTACTGCATCCGATAAGATTCTGAAGTGTGCATCCATTGGGCGCTACACTATTCCATAATGCCACGTAAGAGAATTCATTAATGGGAATGAAGCGTCGTAACTGACGTGGGTAGGTCACGTGATCATGGCAAATGGCGGATGAAGTACATTTAAGCTCCATTCATACTACTCGCATTCATACTTTACAGAACGGACTATTCTAATGGTCATGTCGAAAATTCAAATGTAGTACCTACTTGAGTAGTAAGCAAATTTGTATGCAGCCTTTGAAACACTATGAATGAGAGAAAACCTCTTATTCTGACTCTGATTGGCTGTTGTCATTTTCCTCTCATTTGACTCCAGGCATTAGTATTTATTTTCAGCTCTGATCACCTTTGAGCCTCTCTAGCCAATAGCAGAACAGCAACTACTTGGGAGGTGGGGATAAAGATATTTCCCCATCTGATTGGTCAAGATAAATAACCAATGCATGCAACACTAATACTTGGCATATAAAATAAATGTAACTTATCACACATGCTTTTGATGCGTATACTGCATATACAGGCAGTGCAGAATTATTAGGCAAATGAGTATTTTGACCACATCATCCTCTTTATGCATGTTGTCTTACTCCAAGCTGTATAGGCTCAAAGCCTACTACCAATTAAGCATATTAGGTGATGTGTATCTCTGTAATGAGAAGGGGTGTGGTCTAATGACATCAACACCCTATATCAGGTGTGCATAATTATTAGGCAATTTCCTTTCCTTTGGCAAAATGGGTCAAAAGAAGGACTTGAAAGGCTCCGAAAAGTCAAAAATAGTGAGATATCTTGCAGAGGGATGCAGCACTCTTAAAATTGCCAAGCTTCTGAAGCGTGATCATCGAACAATCAAGCGTTTCATTCAAAATAGTCAACAGTGTCGCAAGCGTGTGGAAAAACCAAGGCGCAAAATAAACTGCCCATGAACTGAGAAAAGTCAAGCGTGCAGCTGCTAAGATGCCACTTGCCACCAGTTTTGCCATATTTCAGAGCTGCAACATCACTGGAGTGCCCAAAAGCACAAGGTGTGCAATACTCAGAGACATGGCCAAGGTAAGAAAGGCTGAAAAACGACCACCACTGAACAAGACACACAAGCTGAAATGTCAAGACTGGGCCAAGAAATATTTCAAGACTGATTTTTATAAGGTTTTATGGACTGATGAAATGAGAGTGAGTCTTGATGGGCCCGTGGCTGGATCGGTAAAGGGCAGAGAGCTCCAGTCCGACTCAGACGCCAGCAAGGTGGAGGTGGAGTACTGGTTTGGGCTGGTATCATCAAAGATGAGCTTGTGGGGCCTTTTCGGGTTGAGGATGGAGTCAAGCTCAACTCCCAGTCCTACTGCCAGTTTCTGGAAGACACCTTCAAGCAGTGGTACAGGAAGAAGTCTGCATCCTTCAAGAAAAACATGATTTTCATGCAGGACAATGCTCCATCATGCGTCCAAGTACTCCATAGCTTGGCTGGCAAGAAAGGGTCTAAAAGAAGAAAAACAATTGACATGGCTTCCTTGTTCACCTGATCTGAACCCCATAGAGAACCTGTGGTCCATCATCAAATGTGAGATTTACAAGGAGGGAAAACAGTACACCTCTCTGAACAGTGTCTGGGAGGCTGTGGTTGCTGCTGGACGCAATGTTGATGGATTCTGTCAGTGTTTTGATCCGTTCACCATGGATGGCAGGCTTTTGAGTGTCCTTGCAAAGAAAGGTGGCTATATTGTTCACTGATTTGTTTTTGTTTTGTTTTTGAATGTCAGAAATGTATATTTGTGAATGTTGAGATGTTATATTGGTTTCACTGGTGAAAATAAATAATTGAAATGGGTATATATTTGTTTTTTGTTAAGTTGCCTAATAATTATGCACAGTAATAGTCACCTGCACACACAGATATCCTCCTAAAATAGCTAAAACTAAACACAAACTAAAAACTACTTCAAAAAATATTCAGCTTTGATATTAATGAGTTTTTTGGGTTTATTGAGAACATGGTTGTTGTTCAATAATAAAATGAATCCTCAAAAATACAACTTGCCTAATAATTCTGCACTCCCTGTATAAATATATCGCGATAACGCTAATTTTGCAATATATTGTGCAGTCCTAATTTAATTGACACATTTTTATAATCAACAACACTCTAGCAACCACATAGCAACTTAATAGAAACCACTCAGAACAACACAGGTGTCAACTTTATAGTGCCATCATTCACATTTATGGGTAAAAACTAAAAATCTGTCTTATTTTGTTTATTAACCTGTCTCTCTGTCTCCATCCATCACCTACTATGAGATTCAGCCAGCAACAGAATGAATGATGGATTCTACATGACATAAAATGACAAGTGGCAACCAGACAACTGAAACAGCACAGAACATGAAATGTGCAACATTCTGTGTTATAGACATTTAAAAAAAACATATCTCAGCAGACGAACAGACAAGCTAGTTATTAAACTTGTATTTTAATATAATAAATGATATTACCTTCGATTTTTGGGGTTTTTTAGCTGCTCAATTGGTGAGTTATATATTTAAAAATGTTAATATCATTCAAACACAAATAACAAATAAGTTATTAAAATACAGAATAATTTATATTTAAATAAATAGTTTTTTTAAGGGCCATAATCCGGACTTCACCATTTCCAGATGCAAAAAGCTCTCGGGTAAAAAATGTTTCTTACAAATGTATTTTTGTTGTGTGTTAGCAGACCACTGTAATCCATATCAGAGAAATGGAAACAAAACCTTCATTGCAGCACATTTATAAACCAACACTGATGACCCATGTCTCCGAACAATTCTTCTTCTTCTTCCACTTGTTTTAATTACGGTTGGCAACACAACATAGTTGTGTTAGTACATAGTAGTCTGCCGTCTGAATAATGTAACAGGTAAAAACAGTCTTCAAAACTATCATGCATATTAATGAAGTTGCGCCTCAATCACAATAGTGCGCGCTGATTGGTTCGAACCAAGTCTATCTCTTGAATTAATGATGAAAGCTCAAAGATGTCACGTTGTACCCGCCGATACAGACAGCCAGTCTACATGTAGGAATTCACACAAGGATCTCAGGGCCGTGACATAGCTTAAAAGATTCTTTACAAACAGGAATTTGCTCAAAATAACGCAAAAACAACCAATTTTCACTTTCTTTGTGAAATATATGTGTCCTAATAGTGTTTTTAGCAGCGTGGGACATATACTGTCAACATCTCAAAAAATGTGTTTTGGTGACCCTTTAAGAAGTAACAACATACAAAAACACTGACAAAAAATGTATTCACACAATAGCATAACTAATGACATGAGATTAATGCTTTAAATATTACTCATATCTATCATACAGATAAATATTGCACACACATTTAGGTATATGAAAGTTTGGGGGGGTTGGGGGGGCTATTACATATCCAGTAATAGGCAGCAACTCCTAATAACTGAGTCATTGAATCATTAATACAACCAATTCTTTTATAGTGGCTCATTCATTCACGAATGAACCCTGACTCACCCGAATTGTTCAAAAACACTGATTAATGTAGAATTTAAACAATACAGTGTGTTGCCTGCGGATGTGCAACAGCAATGACGTGCAACTTCCCACTGTTAAATGAACTGGAACCAGACATGCCTTCGTCAGAAAACCCTCAGTCACAAAAGACGTCAATATCTGATGGTAATCAATCTGTTCTGAATTACAGTATTGACATCAGATGACACCATACTGCATCATAGCACCATCAAAACACTAATGCTCTGCTTTCTTTGAATGCAGCAAAACCAAACAACCACTTCAAGATATATGTCCAGAGGAGGTCAACTGATAATGCCCAAGAGGGAGCTTTTACCATTAGATCAGACTTGATTTAATCACTGGTCTGTCTCTGATGTGAGCCAATTGTGTCTATGACAAAGAAACAGTCCAGCTGAGTACAGAGCGGCCAAGCATGTCCGACACATTTGTCAGCCCAGGTGTCTGATAGTGAGATGATGAAAGTGTGCGGAAAGTCAAAGGGATTGATGTGTCATTCTCCAGCGCAAGCCTCAAGCAACTTTCTGAGGCTACATTTATACCACTTCTTTTTTGTTTTAACACAGGGGTTCCTCATCCATTAATTTGCCACTTTGCTTTAGAAAAGATCTCCGTCCACACTTGGCAACCAAACTAAAAATAGCTATAAATTTATACCAAATTGTAGCCTCAGCAAAATAGCATTATAATTGGTGTTTCGTTAAATAAACTACTCAATTGCATTGGGAGGAAAAAAAGTCATGATTAGATTAAGCAAATCCCTCAAATATACCTAATAAAAATAATCAACATTGCAAACACTAGATTTTTTGATATTGTTGTTGTTTTTTGTTGTTCATTAGAGTTTTGTTTATAGTCTGAATTTGTATTTTTATTGGTATGGGCCAGAGGTGCCCAAACCTTTTTCTTATGAAGAGCCAAAAACTAAGGCTAGTGGGCTGAAGGCAAATATAGGTGGTATAATTTACCATGGGTAATTTCCTAATTTATTTAATAATGTTTAAAAAAAAGACTAGAAAACATTGCTTTATATTAACTAATACAGTATTTTCACGTACATTTTATAAATAACTTATTACAGTAAAAACAAAACAATCAAATTTATAACAGAATTACACTAGTTTTTTCTTTGATTTACTTGCCGATGTCTTCTGCATAGTCCTCTATCCGTCGTCCGTCGAGAGACAGGGTTTACATTTTTAAAAAATCTGATTCATTTACAACATTTCATTAAAACATTTCATTTCAGTCTGCTTTTTTGTAGCTCAGCAATAAAAGGTTACGTCAAATTAGAAATGACGATCTCTGTGTTAAAGCTCGCAGGCCCTACTTTGGCCATCTCTGGTATAGGCCTTAGTCTTTTGGCTAATTTGAGTACATTTACATTCTTGAGGGATGTTGATTAATGTGCATTGTCCCTTGTTGTGAAATAAAACTAATTGAAAACCTTTCAGATTTCAAAACAGAACCAGAAAAAAAAATCTGAAAATAAAACTAAAATGAGAGTATTATAAAAAGTACATACAATTGTTAAATATAGGGGTGTGAACCTACACTGGTCTCATGGTTCGGTTCGGTTACGATTATCATGCCATCGATTCGGTTCAATTGGATATCTCGGTGCATCACAGTGCATTGACGATTCTTTCCATACATAATTCGATTTTTTCTTCAAAACACAAGAATTGTTTTTAAATTAAAATCTATAAATATATGAAAATTTATATATAATTTGTAATACAATTGTGTCCTTTAATACAAGCAGTAAGATATATGAACTGCAGCTTTAATTTGACCTGCTCAAAGAAAACACTCTTTTTGAATGTAACAAACCAAACTCCAATACATGCACAGAACAACATGAGCATTTACAGCAAACAAACAAATATAAATATTATCCTGCGTGCTTTTTGAGGGCTGTCAAATGAGGTCTTACACACCTATGACTGGTCATTGTCTTTACCCGCTAAACAGAAAGGGCTGTGATTGGCTTTAGAAATGAAAGCGCTGTTCACCGATGAGTGACGCGGGCGAACATCCATGGTTACACTCTATATGCGCATAATACACAGGTATCTCAGGTATTCCGTAATAGACACAGTGGAGAAAACTCGCATCACAGGCACGCTCGTGTCTGGATCCACAAATATCGCTTTAACAGCTAAGAGGAGAGGAAAAGTTACCTCACAAACACGGTAGCGGGTCAAATGTCCAAAGTGAGAGAGAGAGAGGCAGAGATGAGGTTTTACAGCATTTCTCCCTATAGTGAAATATC
Source organism: Danio kyathit (assembly GCA_903798195.1). Classification (NCBI taxonomy): domain Eukaryota; kingdom Metazoa; phylum Chordata; class Actinopteri; order Cypriniformes; family Danionidae; genus Danio; species Danio kyathit. The sequence continues at coordinate 20,069,285 of LR812539.1, read as the reverse complement.
GGCTCGTGCCTTCTTCAGTGTCAATGCAAGACTTTACAGCAAAGTCACAAGCAGTTGAACTGTGCATAATGATCTACCTTTTAAGTAGTATTAGCATTTTATTTACTCGCCCTCGCCTCTTTCGCCATAGTATTCTACTGCGACATCGCGAATAGGAGATAAATGACGTCAGTACGTAATAACCGGTTATGATCTATTACTGAACCGATATCGAATTGTCCCCATCTGCATCGTGGTGCACTGAAGAAACAATTAATTTTGACATCCCTAGATAAAACAAATAATAATAGCATTCGTTATAAACAAAATAACTCTATTATTAAACTGATATCTTTTTCTGAAAATGCTAAATGACAATCTGGAAGAGGATCATTTTCATTCTAAATCCCCATTTTCAAATGAAGGCGCACTACTGTATGGCACGTGTACAACTGGCCAATTAGACTGAGTCTACCCAATCGAGATAAATTTGAAAATAGTATTTTTGTCTAAATACACATCGCATCCATAAGTTGGTCATGCACACTGCAATGACGAAAATACTTTCGTCCCTGTACTGCGCATGTGTTAAGATCCTTTGAGCTGCATTTCTGCCTGGTGTTTATTTACATTGAGTCTCTTTGAAAAGTTGCTTAAAGATCTAGAGGAACAGAAACAAGTTTTTGTTTTTTTTAGTTGGACCAACTGTGAGATGGAGTTATTATTCATACACATGAAATGCAAGCTCGTGTGATAAGTTTCACAAGTCGCTGCGTTCAAAAGTTTAAGCTTGGTGAACTCTGACCTGCAAAATCACAATATGTGATTGCATGAGACCAATAGAAGATCAAAACATGACCTATTTATAAAGCAATCGCTCGCTTTATCAATATCTAATAGGCATGGGCCGGTATAAGATTCTGACGGTATGATAACCTTGGATAAAAATATCACGGTTTCACGGTATTGTGATTACTGCTCTAAAATCTATTCTTTTCAAATGTCTGGGTAAAAAACTAAAAGTTTTTTCCCCTTTGAACACAATATATTTTATTTTGAGAAACATTTATAATATTTTGGAGCAGTAAACGTGCCAGGCTAAATAATGAAAATGAATCATTGACTTCTGCTGTCTTCATTAGTTTAAAAAAAACAGATTTATTTAGAATTTAAAATGGCATCTTTGGATATCTTTTCTGCTGGAGATACTGTTGTTAAAAAAATGTAAATAAAAAAATCTTACTCATACCTTAGGAACGGTATTAGAGAAAATTTTGGCGGTATGATAACCTTGACTTTTCCAAACCGCGGTATACCTTGAAAACAATTATCGTCCCATGCCTAATATCTAATCATCTTGTTTAATCTTGTCTCATTTCACATTGCAGTACGACAGAATTTCGCATGTCAAACTCTAGTGTGAACACAGCTTAAATCCTCATTCACACTTTAAGCGACTCGTAGCAGCAAATCGACAACTGACTGTTCATTTTAACAGAGAGTGAGCGACTTCTGGCAACCTCTGTCCATGCAAGCGACAGCGACCGTTGGCAACCAGGTTGGCGTGTCGAGCAACGCAACAAAGTTGAGAATTTTTCAACTTTATGCAAATCACTAGTAGTGCTCACGTGATCCTCTCTCAGCTCCTGCAGAGGCCGGTTGTATTCTGCGTGCCGTAGACCAACACACCCCAGCGTTTGCAGCAGATTGCCACACAGAGTGACAGGCAGCTACAAAGTCGCTGCTAGTGTGACTGAGGCATAACACTGAATGGAGTATAAAGCTGCAAATGCGACCAAGAACATAGACTAGGAGACATGCCAAACTATACTATTCAAAAAACATTTTATGTCATTGTTTTTGAAAGCTTGCGTTTCCAAATTTATCCACTTTGGAGCAGGGTTGTCAAAAGTATCGACTTCGGTACCAATTTGTACTGAAATGTTTATTCATTTATACATTCATTTTTTTTTCGGCTTAGTCCCTTTATTAATCCGGGGTCACCACAGTGGAATGAACCGCCAACTTATCCAGCACATGTTTTGCGCAGCGGATGCCCTTGCAACCCATCACTGGGAAACATCCATACACACTCAATCACACATACACTACGGACAATTTAGCTTACCCAATTCACCTATACCGCATGTCTTTAGGATTGTGGGGGAAACCGAAGAACGCGGAGGAGAACATGCAAACTCCTCACAGAAATGTCAACTGACCCAGCCGAGGCTCGAACCAGCAACCTTCTTGTTGTGAGGCGATCGTGCTTCCCACTGTGCCACCCCTGAAATATTTAAAACATCCATTTCCTGCAAACGTTTGAGTTCATTTTTAAACACGGATCATTGGCCATTGTGTTCACGCGCTCAACAGATTTGACTGTGATTGGCCATGAAGGCCATTGGTTTACCACTCATCACTGCTGTTTACCAAGTACAAACCCAGATAAATGGACACTGGAGCTGATCTGTCTATGAGCGGACATATGAGTGAGCTGCTGATGAATCTACTGATTGACATGGCTTTGAAATGCTCCAATGTCCATGTATCTGTGTTTGTACTAAACAGATGAACAGCAGTGAAGAGTGGTAAAACAATGACTTCAGCTGTGTTTAAGATCATGCTTAAATGTTAGCAGAAAAAATGGACGTTTTTAAAATTTCAATACTGATTGGTACCAAAAATATTTTTGACAACCCTACTTTAGAGAACATTTTCAAAAAGATACGCTTTCATAGCCTAAAAACGCCATCTCAGTGTGTACAGAAGGCCAAAACTGAGAAAAATGTATTAGTGTGTACAATGTCTTACACTGTATATTACTATTTTGATCCATCTACACTGAAACACAGCTTCAAGTGTTTTTAAATTACAACAGTATCTTCAGGGTTTTCAAAACTCTCCATTTTACAAGTTAAAAACATCAGAGTAGTGTAGACAGCAGGTGTAATCGCAGCCAAACTTATGCATTTTAAAACAAAACACACTATTGTAAACCCGTGTGGCAGGCTACCTTAAACAAGCATCTGAAAACACAAGAGTCTCACGTCTCCTCTTTTCAAGAACAGGAAATGCACAGTAGATGCAGGCAAGATGTGGCCTGACTGCAATGCCGGGCTGAGCTATTTTAATCCGAGAGCAGTTTCCACATTCTTCTGTGACCTACTTCGATCTTTGATGGATCGCAAACCAAGCGTTTCTGCTTCACATGCTCAACCTTCTGAAACACAAACAAGCCTCATTTGTTATGGAGACAACAAGCAAACAATCCCTGGACTCCCCAACAAACGGCATCTACATTAAAGGCTTTCCACAAACAGCAACATCAAATGCATGAAAAGAACCACCGTTTTCAATTCAGCCTTTACCCAAGATGACCTCCAGGAAGAAACCAATCTTAGCCTAGATACAGAGTTGCAGCCTTATATCAGATCATGCAATTTAACACACAAGTTCTACTGCCTGGTTGTCTATATATTACGGAGAGATGCAAAGGACATTCAAAAAAAAAAAAGGTCTACAGAGAATTGACCGCATGGGACCATCTGGAGCACATCATTCTTCGAAACATAAAATGTAAATATAATCTATAAGTACAAGAAGCAGGGATAATCTACATACTGATCTTTAAAAATGAGTGTAATTTTAATATTGACTGTAAAAATGTTATGGTTACTGAATGAAAATAATATATACAGTATGTAAGGATTTTCAGGAATTAACCATGCTTTATTTATATTGTGTAAACAGCTTCTAAAAAAAAAAATAGGCCATCCCTGACCGCCTAGGTTTTCTATGAAGCCTGTAGGCTGATCTTTATGTGAAGGACATTTTTAACAGGAAATTCAAATATATGAGACGTTTGCACAGTATTCATTAAAACTAAGACTCAGGTGAATGTAGGGCTGGGCGATAAAATCGATATTGGTATTTATTGACCGAACACCATCGTCAATATTGATTATAAAAAAAGTTCAGTCTGCAGTTTCGTTATGAAGCACTATAGTTTTATGTGGTTGCTGAGCGCGTCCCTTGGAACCTGGAAGTGATGCCAATTAGCTTAGAGTGTCAGTTTGTCATTTCCAAAGGAGGCATACGCGCTGTGCACGATGCACACATGGGAGTGACATGCACATGGTGTCCAAGAGGCGCACGCATTATTCAGATACACGTAGTTGAAAAACATCTGAACTTTTCAGAAGGACCAGAGTGCTTCACATTTTGTATGGAATAGACACATTTTAGCAATAACGGCAGACAACGCGTGCGAAAATGAGTGCCGTGTAGCAGCAGTGAGGAGATTGTAAATAAAAACAATGTAAGAATGTCGCCAGAGTGGCTTTTTGGTTTCTTTTCTTGTGCATCCCAGCCACTAGCTCCCCATCTGAAAGAGTATTTAGCATAGGGGTAATGTAGTCATTCAACTTCACAATTTGTAATGTTCAATATGTATTTTAATAATGATGGCTGATTCCTTTACTTTAAAGTTCAGATCTGATTATCATAATTTGTTTTGTTTACAGAGTTTGAGGTTTACTGTATCATTATTATTGACACCTTACAGATGTTGATCTACCTTTACCATTGCACACACTTTGTAACATTTTAGTCATCAAGTTTAAGGGTCTCTTTAACACTTATGTTTATTTTATTATAAAGAGATCAGATATTTTGTTTAAATATTTTTTGTTTTTGATTATTAAACCTGTTTGCCTTAGTAATGTTGGTAAATTAAAATAAGGTGGTTAAATAAATTAAAAAATCCTAATATTCCTTAATGTATTGTTAAAAAAAATCCATAATATATTTGCAATATCGCCCAGCCCTAGGTGAACGTACAAGCACCCTTATTAGCATTTATGTTAAATGTACTAAAAACTATTGTTTTTAGTACATTTCTATTCCGACTATTCCGGCATATGTTTTACGCAGCGGATGCCCTTCCAGCCGCAACCCAGTATTGTGAAACACCCATACACTCTCACATTCACACACACACTCATACACTACGGCCAATTTAGTTGATCCAATTAACTTGTACCGCATGTCTTTGGACTGTAGGGGAAACCCACGCGAACACGGGGAGAACATGCAAACTCCACACAGAAATGCCAACTGGCCCAGCTGGGACTCAAACCAGTGACTTTCTTAGCTAGCAACATGACTAGTGTAATCATTTTCTAAACAGAGTATATCAAACTTGGAAGCAGTTTTAAAACAAACGGTAAAGTCTGAGAATATTTCATGCCATCATGTTGGCTTTTAGTTGCATCACATTCCATAAACTAAAAAAAAAAAAATCTCGATCACTTTTTTTGCACATGAGGCTTGACAGATAAACAGCTTCATCCAAATCATCTAAAACTAGATTTCAAATCAAACCCGAACGGCTCATTCCACAGGGAAAAGCCCTCCAGAGACCGCCTTATGCCACTCTCTCCAAACAAGGCAAACTATTTTAGACACCAAGGCAACATGAAAACACAAGTCAGTGGATACTAAATATGATTTGTTAATAATAAAGCACAGCTGACATGTAATGTACTCGCATGCATGTATATTTATCGCATCACATAACTGCTGTCAAAACCTAGTAAATTAGGGAACTAGACAGCATTTTTGGACATGCAAACATTTCGAATGTGCCTTTGATGGGCAAAAATACTGTCAGGCAGGCAGGCAGGCAGGCAGCTCAACAGATGTTGATACACAGCCAGTGATTTCACGGGTTTCACTTGTCAGCTGTCAAACAGACAGGATGAAAATCAACTAAGGATGCTGAATTCTACACTAACTGGGTCATTCTACAAAGCAGGTGCCATTTTTGTCTCTTATAAACATATTTTGAAAAATTCAGACTTTAACAATCAGATGTATGTATGGGATTGTTTTTTATTTAAATTCTATTTATTTTTTATTTTTATTAGTAGTTTTCTTTACTGTTATTATTTTATTTAACTTTAGTTATTTACTATTGTATTATTATATAACTGTAATGTTAAATACGTACTGCTCTATTGTTTTGATGTGTTCATGGAGTTCTTGTTTTCTTTTGTAATGTATTGTAAAAAGTATAAATAAAACATTTTATTAGTCGTTTTCTTTTCTATTATTTATGTCTTTAGTTATTACTATTTTTAAATATTTTATCTGTCATGTTAAATATGTACTGCTACATATTGTTTTGTTTGTTGTTATTTTTCATGTGTTTATAGAGTTCTTGATTTCTTTTGTAATGTATTGTAAACATGTTTAAATAAACATTTTTTGTCATTTTCTTTACTATTTTATTTATTTTTAGTTATTTATTACTATTTTAAATATTTTATCTGTCATGTTAAATATACAGTTGAAGTCAGAATTATTAGCCCCTCTGTTTATTTTTTCCCCAATTTCTGTTTAACGAAGAGGAGATGTTTTCAACACATTTCCAAACATAATAGTTTTAATAACTCATTTCTAATAACTGATTTATTTTATCTTTGCCATGATGACAGCAAATAATATTTGTATAGATATTTTTCAAGACACTTCTGTACAGCTTAAATTGACATTTAAAGGCTTGACTAGGTTAATTAGGTTAACTAGGCAGGTTAGGGTAATTAAGCAAGTTATTGTATAACAGTTGTTTGTTCTATAGACTATCGCAAAAAAAATTAGATTAAAGGGGCTAATAATATTGACCTTAAAATGGTTTTAAAAAAATGAAAAACTGCTTTTAATCTAGGCGAAATAAAACTTTAAGCATTTAAAGCAAAGCATTTTTGAAGCATTTAAAAAAAGAAAAAAAAAATCAAAGGGGGGCTAATAATTCTGACGTCAACTGTGCGTACTGCTACATATTATATTGTTTGTTGTTATTATTCTTGTGTTTTTGTTTTTTTATGTAATGTATTGTAAAAATGTATGAATAAAACCTTTTATTAGTCGTTTTCTTTACTATTGCAATTTTATTTATTTTGTTGTATTTAGTTAATATTATTTTTAAATAATTTATCTGTCGTATTAAATATGTACTGCTCTATTGTTTTGTTTGCTGTTGTTTTCATGTGTTCATGGAGTTCTTGTTTTCTTTTGTAATGTATTGTAAAAATGTATAAATTAAAACATTTTATAAGTCGTTTTCTTTACTATTACTATTTTATTTATTTAACTTTAGTTATTATTGTATTATTATATACCTGTAATGTTAAATATGTACAGCTACATATTGTATTGTTTATTGTTATTTTCATGTGTTCTTAGAGTTTTTGTTTTCTTTCGTAATATATTGTAAAAATGTATAAATAAAAATGTATTAATCTTTTTCTTTACTATTACTATGTTATTTATTTATCTTTAGTTACTTATTACTATTTTTAAATACTCTATCCGTCGTATTAAATATGTACTGCTACATGTTGCATTGTTTGTTGTTATTTTCATGCGTTCTTGAAGTTCTTGTTTGCTTTTATAATGTATAAATAAAACAGAAAAAGCAATAATTGAAACACATCTACAAAAGTCATGTAGCTTATTTTTAATTATTTGATTAAATATGTGTATTTTTGGCTTGTTTCTAATCAGTCTGTCTTCATGCTATATATTTAAAAAGAAAAGAAAAAAATGTTCACAGTATATGGATAAAATTGTATTTTTTTAGCTTGTAATACAGCTATTATTCATTTTTCCTAATTTGTTTTTTTAAGCAAAAATATATAAGCTACGTATTTAATTTTCTATACCAGAAAATCTTGAAGGCATATGTAGAACAATTTGATGAACTTATTTAAGCACAGCCACAAAATACTTATTTATTATTATAGTTTATATATTTTTTGGTAAGATTTGTTTTACCCATTTGTCAGCAAGCTTTAGTTAACTTAATGTTGAGATAATTAGTATGATCACTTATTCTTTTGTATATTTTATTGATTAATATAAGTTTAAAAGACCACTTGAATATTCAGTTTCTCCAGAATTATGATTAATAGTTATGTGTTGGAGTAAAACATATTTTTTGTTTTATAAACAACTGATGACATTTCTTCCTAATTTCTAATAAAAATGCTGCCATGGCATTTTATGTTTGCATAAAATAAAAGTGCCAAATAAAACTAATATTCGCATTTGACTCAAAACCAGACCTATAAAAGCGGTAAATCCAGAAAAACTGTGGATTTGAGTGGTCTCTTAACTTTAAATAAAGTTACCTGTAATAAAATATGCAGCATATAGCAAGAAGTAAAGTGAATTCTTGAACAAATTAACAACCTTGTAATTTTAGCTTGAACTAAAAAAACTGTCAACCCTGCTCTCATCAATCCATGTCCTCTCATACATCAAAAATTGATTTATTTCGCTTGGGATGGCACAAAGCCATTCATTAACTCTTAAATCACATCAACTGTCTGACCGAATGCCTTCAAATTCTTCAAAATGCTACTTTAAATCACCATATCAAACTGGAAAATGTGCCTTAATCATAGAACAACACAACTTCTTAGTATGTGACCGTATTTCAATATTAGATATAGAAGATAGGTAAAAACCACTACTGGTTTACAAACAAACAAAATTTCAGGTATTATCTGTAAAAGCTGCATGCACAATGACACTCGAACAGCTGATTCCATACATCTCTTTACACATACAGTGCTCAGCATAATTAATATTTGAAAATGAATATTTGTATCCATTTCTCAGTGAATATAGGCAATGTATTTTGGTGCATTTAAACAAAACAGATTTAATAAACAGATATATTTATTAAAATAATATTTTATTCACCAAACATATTTAGAAATTGAAAGATAATACAATTAAATTCAAGCAAAATGTTAAAAAATGTTTTGCTTCTCTTGATTTTTCCTCTTTTTAAAATTTGTATTTAATATTTTCTCTAACATATAAATTTGGGTGTGCTAGTTTTTAGACTGCTATCGTAAGTTATTTTGTTAGATGAGCTCCAGATTTGGCTTCAGTACTGACTAATCTAATGTACATGCACAAATATAATATGGTATAGCTTCCTATTAGAAATATAAATTTAAAAGATAGATTTGTGAGAGGTGTACTTATATATGCTGAGCACTGTACATATACATTACATGTGTGCACACGCATACATTTCACATATAAATTCACATATATTGTGACCCAGGATGACAAAAGTCTGATTTTGCACAGGTATATTTTTGGCAATAGACATGGGTCACAATTAAGGATTTTCCTTTAATGCAAAGTATCATTTGAATATTAAGTGAAGAGCATGTTTGATGAAGATATTTTATAAATTCCCTTCTGTAAATATATCAAAACTCATGATTGGTAAACTGCATTGCAAAGCACTTCATTTAGACGGCTTTAAAGGAGATTTTCTCAGTATTTTGATTTTTTGAATCCTCAGCTTCCTGATTTTTTTTCATGTCCAGTTGTATCTCGGACAGATATTATCCTGCCCTAGCAAACCATACATCAATGCAAAGCTGATTTATTCAGCTTTTAGGTGATGTCTAAACCTCAATTTTAAAAACAAATACACTTATAACAGGTTTTCTGTTGCAGGATCACATAAAATAAATATCAAATATATAGCAAGAAATTAAATCTTTTTTGATACATGTCAACAATTTAGCCTTAAACATTAGTCCTACTTACCTTAACGTCCCAAAATAGAAATTAAGTGGAATTTACTTACAATATCATGCTGTCCTGACAGTTTTTTCGACCTTGCTATTTCAACTACAACTGTCAACCATCAAACCCTGCCCAGTTGTATCTCAGACAGATATTATCCTGCCCTAGCAAACCATACATCAATGTAAAGCTGATTTATTTGGCTTTTAGATGATGTCTAAACCTCAAATTTAAAAACAAATACACTTATGACAGGTTTTCTGTTGCAGGATCACATCTAATCAATACAATATCAAATATATAGCAAGAAATTAAATCTTTTTGAAAAATCGGTCAACAATTCAGCCTTAAACCTTAGTCCTACTTACCTTAACTTCCCAATACACGTTTGAAAACAGACCTTTAGTGGAATTTACTTACAATATCATGCTGTCCTGACAGTTTTTACGACCTTGCTATTTCAACTTGAACTAAACAATCTGTCAACACCGTAACCATCAAACCCTGTCCTGCCATTCATCAAAAATTGATTTATTTCGCTTGGGATGGCATGATGCCACTCACTAATTAACTAAAACACATCAACTGTCGGACTGAATCCTTACAATAGTACTAAATATTACTTTAAATGAGCATACCAAACGCTCCTCATTCGTACAATAACCCAACTTCTCACAGTACTGTATGCGATCTTGTGTCAATATTAGACGCGTATATAGGCTTTGATGGCTCCTGAAATGCCATGTAACGCAATTTCACGCACATTATCAGTAAAAGCTTCATGTACATAGTGGCACTCGAATGGCTGATTGCGTCTAGAGAATAATTTGAAGGCTTGTTGTTATTTTGCTAAAGCAGGCTAACGCATCTCTTACGAAACAGATGTTTGGGAAAATCCAGCCGCGGATTAATAACATCACTGTGTCCGCGTATGTTCACGCGTGTCGCCGTGTAAAGGTTTAACGCGGGTGGTTAGTTGAATGTTTTCTGCTTACCTCGGCCGTTTATGAGCTGCTGTTTTTGAAGGGTATGTTGTTAGCTCGCTGGCAGTAATGGTAGCGGTTTATGATATGGTATGATGTGCGGGCAGCGGGGGACGGAGGTGCTTCTGCTTGGAGTGAATGTGAGAGGAGTGGCGACATCTAACGGTCACAGGTGGAACTGCGCCTAATGATGGACTGACAGGCAGAGGTTATTGGTCTACACACTGAGGGAAGTCTAAAATGACACTTTCGGTTTTTAATGTTTCATGTAAATTCCTAAAAGTCAGTTTTACTCAGAAAGCACAAGCTAACATAATATTGTTTAACAAACACGGGGGGAAAACCTGAAAGACAATGGGGAAAGTATGAAGATTTTAAATCATTTGGATTTTAAATACCAAATAGACTTTTAATATGCAATGAAATGACTATAGTCAATATATTAATCTAAAAATAACATATATTTGAGAAAACAGAACTATTGTTTTAATGTTGAATATCTAGAAGAAATGTCAAGATTGAGTTGTCTAATAAATAATAAACATGTCTGAAAACACAGCACTTTTTTGATTAATTATTATTTTATGTAAATTGCTCTAAATGCCAGCACTTATATTTTGAAAGATAACAGTAGTTAACCATAAAGTAAAACCTAAATCCAAACAAAAAGAAATCTAGACATGTTAATATGTTAATTATTATATTATAATAAAAAAAATACTGAAAAAAGTATAGTTTTGATTTCTCTCAACTTTAATGCTGCCATCTCACCTACATAAAGCAGATATTAATGCAGGACCTGCTGTGTTCAACTGTTAATAAACCAAATGAGTTGCAATTTGACAAACGACTGATTCATCCTTATTCATAAAAGCGATTGATTACATGAGAAATATGGGAAAAAGCTGAAAGACAGTGTCAAAGTATGAAGACTTTAAATCATATAGATTTTAAATATATAATAGACTTTTAATATGTAATGAAATGACTATTGGATCTCAAAATAACATATCATTTGAGAAAAACTAAACTATTGGTTTAATGTTAATGTTATTATTAAAAATCTGGAAGAAACATCAAGATTGAGTTCTCTAAAAAAATAAACATGTCTGAAAAACACTGCACTTTTTTGACCAATAGTTATTTTATGTAAAATGCTCTAAATGCCAGCACTTATATTTTGAATTTGGAATATAACAAAAGTCACCCAGACAAAAAAATAAATTAAAAAATAAATTAAAAATAAATAAATAACGTTAAAACAGTAAAACAAATCCAAACGAAAAAAATAATCTAGATATGTTCATTCCAAGTTAATTATAATAATAATAATAATAAATACTGAAGAAAAGTATAGCTGTGATTTCACTCAACTGTTATGCTTTCATCTCACCTACATAAAGCAGATATTAATGCTGGGCCTGCTGTGTTCAACTGTTAATAAACCAAATGAGCTGCAATTAGATAGACTGATTTATCTGAATTCAACAAAGTGACTGATTACATGAGCAATATGGGAAAAAGCTGAAAGACAGTGGCAAAGTATGAAGACTTTAAATCATTTGGATTTAAAATACCAAATAGACTTTTAATATGTAATGAAATGAGCATTGATCTAAAAATATCATATATTATTTGAGAAAAACAGAACTATTGTTTTAATGTTATTATTGAAAATCTGAAAGCAACAAGATTGAGTTGTCTAAAAAAATAATAAACTTGCCGAAAAACACAGCACTTTTTGGACTAATTGTTAAAATGCTCTAAATGCCAGCACTTATATTTTGAATTTGGAAGATAACAAAAGTAGTTTACCAAAAAAAAAAAAAGAAAAAAAAAAGTACAACTGTAACACTTAAATCCAAACAAAAAGAAATCTAGGTATATTCATTCTAAGTTAATTATTATTTTATAATAACAAAAAAACAATACTGAAAAAAAGTATAGTTGTGATTTCCCTCAACTTTAATGCTGCCATCTCACCTACATAAAGCAGATATTAATGCAGGACCTGCTGTGTTCAATTGTTAATAAACCAAATGAGCTGCAATTAAATAAAAGGCTGATTCATCTGAATAATGAAAGCAATTGATTACATGAGAAAAGTGAAATTAAATTTTATTGAAAAATCAGCAAAACGGCAAGTTCACCAAATTTACCAAACCAAAAAAAAAAAACAAAAAAAAAAACAAAGCGCACAATTTCTCAAAAGAAGAAAAAAACTGTACAAAATGACTCCAATTGAAACAGGATTCCCATTATCGTCTTTTCTGGAAAATATTTCCCCTTCCTCCTGGTCCTCCTCGACCTCGGCCTCTTGCTGCGACTGTAACGGAAACATAAACAGTTCGTGGTTTCACCTTAAGCTTTTCCCATGAACAATGTTCACCTGCTCAGCTACAAACAGTGCTCAGTGACACCATCTTAAATATAAAATATCAGTTTAATTTATATGTAATCTAAAAGTACTTTAATGCACTAAATGCTATTAAAAGCAATGCAAATTATTGATTTGGCTAAAGAGCACTTGACTAGGGCTGGGCAATATGGCCTAAAATCAAAATCTCAATTAATTGAACATTTTAACTGGATTACGATTAATGAACGATTTTGTGTGTGTGTGTGTGTGTGTGTGTGTGTGTGTGTGTGTGTGTGTGTGTGTGTGTGTGTGTGTATATATATATATATATATATATATATAATTATTACCCGCTCTGTTAAGTTTTTTCCCCAATTTCTGTTTAACAGAGATTTTTTCAACACATTTCTAAACATGATAGTTTTATTAACTAATTTCTAATAACTGATTTATTTTATCTTTGCCATAAGGACAATAAATAATATTTGATTAGATATTTTTCAAGACACTTCTGTACAGCTTAAAGTGACATTTAAAGGCTTAACTAGGTTAATTAGGTTAACTAGGCAGGTTAGGGTAATTAGGCAAGTTATTTTATAATAATGGTTTGCTCTGCAGACTATCGAAAAAATCTATAGCTTAAAGGGGCTAATAATTTTGACCTTAAAAAGGGTTTTAAAAAATTAAAAACTGCTTTTATTTTAGTCGAAATAAAACAAATAAGACTTTCTCCAGAAGAAAAAACATTTTCAGACATACTGTGAAAATTTCCTTGCTCTGTTAAACATCATTTAGGAAATATTTAAAAAAGAAAACAAATTTCAAAGAGGGGCTAATAATTCTGACTTCAAGTGTATGTGTGTGTATATATATATATTTTTTTTTTTGGGCCCTCATATTTCACTGACAATTTGACCAGTAAATATGTTCACATATTACAAGTCAGAGATTTTTGAACGAATGTTGCATTGCTTGATTTTAAAATAATTGAACACACACTATCTAGTATCTTTGATTATTTATTAATCATCAACGCTGAACAACTGGAATTAAAACACACATTGCCTAAAACCAACAGTCAGTTTTTTTTAAATAAATAACTTGCACTTTTGGAAACAAAATAAATTATTTTCTGTGCTTTTCATATTAAAAGTATAAAATAAGCAGTATCTCTTCTAAATATAACAACTCTTGTATATCCTGTAAATAATATTTTAAACAGTGCATTTCTTGCATCTTTTGTAAACAAATATTTTTATGTATATAATAGCTTAAATGGAAAATATGCCGTCTCAAGGTATCTCTAGCGCAGCTTACAATCATCGTCAATGTAGTGCAAAGTAAGGCACAAGAATGAGTCCATTGTCCTACCAGACCAGAGATCAGATGTGGCTGCAAAGTGGCAACAGAAGTAGAAATCAGCCCTGACTTTAATGGCTGATTTATACATCTGCATCGAGTGATTGCCATGACCCACAGCACCTGCCTTGTGTGTAGCTGTGCATTTATAGACCGGAATGGCATTCGATGCGGTTCAGAGTTTGTTGTTGTCTTAGAAAGAAGTTAGATTGATTGCATATTATATATATTATTTACATAATGCTTTCAGCATATAATAACAGCTTGTCACCCAGTGATAAGCACAGTGATTCTGCAAAATTAACGTTACAGTGAGCGGCGTTCGTCTGACAGGTTCATTTGCGATAGCAGCCTCCCAATGGATATTGAATAAGACGAAATGACCAAGCATCGAGGCCGAAATATACAATCTCATTGAAGCTCCAAGGGATTTTACGAGAGAAGTTAAAGGCCTACAGGTGTTTGGATGCCAACAATTGTGTTCTTCTGTGTGGTCATGTGCAAGAAATAATGTTCATCAACAAGCAGAAAAACAGCATTCTGACAGCGAACTACACCTGAACTTACGGCAGGCCCAGGGTATGTGAACTTACACATAAAGGTAAAGTTGGTTTTATATTCGCACATTCGGACTTTCCCCTTAATAATATAATTTCATAAACGTATTATTTGCAAACTCTTAATAGCGAAATCATATTAGCAGCCAATGACTGTCAAAGTACAACATGTTCTTCTTGTTTTCAAGTCACACTTGCAGGTTATTTCAGACCGAATACTCAAAGTGCCGTGGTAAACAATATAGGGAGTGTGTCACAAGTTGTCACTGAATGAATGTGTGAATATAAAACCAACTTTACCTTAATAACTTTCACTTTCACGTTTCATTCTAAGCATTCAGTGTCCGCAGTTTAATTAACCATATGTAACTGTTTTGCCGAAATCATTGCTGCAATCAAAAACGAGTAATGTGTATGATTCAGCATAGCGTGAACTCACCTGATATAACATGAGAACTGCAGAGTCCAGCATTTATAATTAGGTCGTCACTTCATTCAGCTCCTTTTTAGCCAAAGACGTCTGCAGTCGGCATTGAAAGCAGTGTGGTGTATGGTAAAAGTTAAGTTTTCTATTTTCTGGCTTTCGAATTTGGCATCCTACCGCAAAACACGACATGTTTGCTATTGCAGCTGGTCTTTTTCTGCAACCGGGGACCCGTGTGACGTCATGTGTGACGTAGGTTGGTAATTGGTCTATACTTCAGCGTGATGTTTGTGTTGCTCTGCAACACTTCTGAAACGCTAGCTGGCAGCGGGTTATGACGCGAAGGTTTTGTTTTTTCTAAATGCTACTTTAATGTACAAGAAGTTAAAGCTCGCTCATTTGGAGGCGGGAACTGGCAGACGTGCAACAACTTTAGTTATAAGGTAAACACCAAACAAAAGTTTCCATCTGGAGCTCCTTCACGATACTTGACACTTATAAACACTCGCTCCAACGACGGGCTCTCTGCTGTCCTACGGCTCTCCAGGCCACCCACACATCAACACTACCAGACCGACTAATCACAGAGCTTGCACTACGTGTCATCGCAACGTGTAGGTAAATTTGAGAGGTTCATGGGTATGGAATTGTGCGAAGACTGCGCTGGACCATACGGGTGCTCTTGATGCAGAAGTATACTGTAAATCAGCCTTAACAGAGGGGGGTCACGTGACTCCACACACTGCAGGAAAAATAATTGTATAAAAATAAATAAATAAATCACCCTGGGAAAATTAGACTGATTATAGGTTCTAAATGTCGATTTCGATTATTTTAGCCCAGCCCTCCACTTGACATAGCAAAACAAAAAAATTACACAATATGACTCTAAATACTGTAATGAATACAAAAAAGCTAACTTTTTTTAATAACTAACCTTGAGCTTTGAGAATAGCAGCTTTTCCTCTTCCGGCTCCTGCTCCTTGGTTTTTGTTTTTCATGCTCTTCAACATGGGGGCATTTTTCAACATGTCAGGCAGAATGAGAAAGCGGATTTTGCTGCCGCGGATGTAGACCTGCTCGAGCTGTGACACTCTGCCATCTCGATAGGTCACTGTAATGTTGGACATCTGATTCACAACATAAATGCAGTCAGTTGCATGACTCAAGACGACACATAGCAAGTGTGTATTAGACTTTAAAAGAATGTAATTTTTGTGGGACGAACTGTTCTTCAGTACCTGGCAGTTCATGTTATCCTCAGCTTCAATCAGTTTTCCCCTGTACACTTCACCCGTGTTTGTCTCACAGGTCACAATGTGACCCTCTGCTTCATGCAGGACTTTGATGGGTACGCCAATAGACATGTTTTAATCTGTGGGACAAAAAAAACAACCAACTTAACAAAAAATAAATATATACTAGGTTCTGTTTAACAACAAACAAAAGTTCAGTGGGAATCAGCCAGAGCCGCCAATGGTTATAAAAGGGATAGTTCATTCAAAGTGAAAATTTGCTGATAATTCAACCTTATCCCATCAACGATATAGATGACCACATGCACATCATTATCACCAGTAGACCATAATGAATGGGCTAAACATATGCACAGGCCGTGGGTTTAAGGTGAAAATGTAAATAGTGTTCCCTTTCTTCCATAGACACATGCTGTAAATGTCCCCAAACACAGTTTTTGTGTGTCTTATTTAATGCAAATGAGCTACTGCTTGTAAGCGGGCGGAGCATTTACAGCATGTGTCTTTGGCGCTCAACACAAAACCTCTCTCTGGTTTCATCAGGTGACTGTCGCACTCATGTGACATTACAGCTCTTCATATCAAGGAGTTTATTATTTGTTTGCATTTTATTGCATTGTCAGGTCAAATTCCCGATATACTATTTGTTATGCAAGTACTTTTTTTTACCATTACCCTCTTATTAATCTAAAACTGCCAAATAAACAGTTTATAGTGGATTTCACGGACAGAGCTTAGCTGAAGCCAGGATTAAGCCATAGTTTATTTGGGAAATGTAATTTTTTTGATAAATGTTTTTTTTTTAAACTGATGTCCATCTTGAAACCAACCAAAACACACACTGATATACTTTAAGATCAGTTAATGTACGTTTCTTTTAGATGAAACAGCTCAGACATTTTAATCAGACTTACTTTTTGCACAATGTCGTTGTTAAGCAATAATGCAGAGCGAAGCTGCTTGGCTACTTTTCTATTGAGAATGGCCAACAAAATAGTATCTGGATCCGGTTGCCCTAATTAGTTATCCTGTATCTCACTTGGTTGCCCGACATTTTCAAACAACATTGCTCAAAAGATCGTCAGTGATAATGAGCAGAGCTCGTAACGTCACTGTAGGGGGAATGAATCTGGAACAGACTGCTTCTAAAATAGTGATCATATTTTTATTAGGGTTTCTACAGGTTTCATCAAGTCAATTTTAAGACTTTTTAGGACCCTTTTAAGACCATAATGAATGAAATTTCAGACTTGCACAAGGCTAAACATTAAAGATTTTTTCAATAGCCAAGTTAAAACCTTAAAAAAAACAAATTAAAAACAAGTGTTAATGTAAGGAAGACAATTAAACCATATTTATAAGTAAATAGAGCTAATAAATAAAAGTTTCTTAAATCTTTTATTGAAACATATTGTTAGCTTTAAATGGACAGAAAAAAAGACCCATTTAAAATGATTTAAGACCTACAACAAAATATTTCAGTGGATTTAAGACTTAAGGTTAAATTAAGGACTAAATTTTTTTTTGAAATTTAAAATATTATAAGACTTGCCTGTTTTTTTTAAATTGCTCTCATCCACAATGCTTTTAGATTGAACTTTCTATGGTTATTCATCGCAAAACAGTACCGAGACTTGTTATTTTTTAAGGATATCCTGTTGGGATTTTTCAATAGTCCTCATAATAAAAGTAAAGAATATTTCATTATTAACTTCCTTTTAATGCTAGCAAAACTCCATATATATCGTTGTAAATTCTCTCAACATAAACCTTCTTTTATTATTTTTAAAAAGGAACTTCAACTGTACATTAGATCTTTTGCTTCCTATAAAAATCTTAAAGCTATTAAAACTGGTAAATTATTTCTCCTTTTTAATTTGTTTAACATTTGACTTTTTATATTATTCATTTCTTAGTCTTTTTCCCCTTGTAAGCGCTTATTTGAAGCTTTACCTTTCTGTAGAAGTCATGCACAACCTCTGTATTTATTTTTGTAATGATGTTTTTGTTACCCTGACAGTAAAAAAAAAGCACAAAAAGACTTCTAATTTTGCTAAGATTGTGAAAAAGTGAGTACAATATTACCATTATAGCCTGTTTGCTTACACTGTCGACATCAGGGAGTACAAATAATTTTAATTATTATTTTTTTAAGTTTTAATTTATATATTATTTAGGAGAATATCTGAATGTCCGAATATAAAACCAACTTCACCTAAATAGCAGGGCAGTACCCTTTGACTTGTATTTTATGATTTTTTCCACCAAAAGCTTTTAAGAAAAGAAAATTACGTTCCCTAAAAGCCATTTCTTATATAAGAGAAAACAATTTGTCAAATTTATTAAGTAATTTAAAATAACACTCATTAGAACAATTTCTTCGGGATTCGGACGTACTTGCGTTATATGCTTTTGATTCAAAAAGTGAACCGACTCCTAAGAATCATTAGATAGAGGATCGTGTTCTAAACATGTAACATTTGCTGGACAGAATCCATGCTAAAATATGAAACGCCATACAATGATTCGGCTACGGTACTTCTAAAAATTGACGTATACTGAATTCAATAACAAAACTATGCTATAGACATTAACGAATATCCAAGATTGACCTCAAACGAGTCGCGTGAACGCAAACAATGAATGGCCGAAATAAATGTTCCTCTACGAATGAATCGAAAAGGACTGCATATTTTAGCATAGAACCAAGCAATATACAACAAGTAAAGTTAAAGCAGGTCATAATAATAAAGCACTACAGTACCTTGAATCTACAGATTCGTTGAAACACCGCAGCAGGACAACGTGAGTATTTGCGACGTTTTCCCGCTCCCACAATGCATCTGAATGCAAAAGCCCCGCCCTTTCCTGAAAACCAGTTGCATCCTGGGAGGTGAAGTCCCTGTTAAAACCACGCAGCAAACATCTCAGACTCAAAACTCGCACACAAGAGGGCAGCATTGAATTGTCCATATTACTTGAAAAAAATTTAATTTAGTGGTTCACATTAGTGTCGCATTCATAATATTAAACAGTTAATCTAAATAATCAGATTTTTGTAATTTGTTTGTTAAATTTATCTTTGAAACCCAATATATCAGAAAAATGGTAAATATAATTTATATAATGAAGCTATTATAACAGTTTTTTCTTAAATATTATATATTGTATTATGTGTTATTGTATATTGTATTATATACAATAACAATAATGTAATATAAAATATGTTATTTTACTTTCAGTACAATTATTGAACTATTAACATTGTTAAAAACAATTGAATTTAATTAAATGTCAATTTAATCTTTCAAATTAGTATCACAATATAACCATTATAATTTAATTTCTGTCATTATTCTCGGTTATCATTTATTTGAACATATATTTGGAATAATTAATTTTATAGTTAGCATATAGTTTTATAGTTATACAGTTGAAGTCAGAGTTATTAGCCCCCATGAATTATTTACCCCCTTGTTTATTTTTTTCCCCAATTTCTGTTTAACGGAGAGAAGATTTTTTCAACACATTTCTATAATAGTTTTATTAACTCATTTCTAATAACCGATTTATTTTATCTTTGCCATGATGACAGTAAATAATATTTGACTAGATATTTTTCAAGACACTTCTATACAGCTTAAAGTGACATTTAAAGGCTTAACTAGGTTAATTAGGTTAACTAGGCAGGTTAGGGTAATTAGGCAAGTTATTGTATAACGATGGTTTGTTCTGTAGACTATCGGAAAAAAATGTAGATTAAAGGGGCTAATAATTTTGACCTTAAAATGGTTCTTAAAAAATTAAAAACTGCTTTTATTCTAGCCAAAATAAAATAAATGAGACTTTCTCAGACATGCTGTGATAAATCTAATTTAAAATGTTATAAAATAAAATATTTAAAAAAAGAAAAAAAATTCAAAGTGGGGCTAATCTGACTTCAACTGTATATATATTATGAAAGTCTGTGAATATAATTATATTTATGTAAAACATTCATAGTTTTCATTAATAGTTATCTTAGTTATCTTTTAAACATTTATTAAAAAATGAGCAATGGCAAAACAGCCATTAACAGCCAAAAAAAAAATAATAATAATAATAATTAGAAAAAAAAAAAAAATATATATATATATATATATATATATATATATATATTAGCAACTATTAGTTATTGTCACTCACTGTAAAAAAAATGCAGTATTCCAAACAACCGATTTGTGTTGGGACAACATGAAGGAATTAGGTTATCTTATTAGTTTTTACAAATTTATTTACGTGAAATTTTGCACATTCACAAACCCAGCAGAGCTTTGCAATCTGCTGACCAACTTCTGCTTGAAGTCCCTCGATCAAGATACAAGCAGTGGGGTGATCGCTCTTTTGCAGTGGCAGGTCCTAAACTTTGGAATACCCTTCCTCCTGAGCTTCGTACAATCACTGACCTGCCACTTTTTAAAGCAAAGCTTAAGACCCACTTGTATAAATTATCTTTTAATGCAGCACTGACACTTCTCTATGTTTTAATGTTTGTTGTATTTTATTGATATTTCTTGTACTGTTTTGCATTGTCTGCTTTTTTGTTGTGCTGTATAATTTGTTTTTACTTGGGTAAAGCACTTTGGTCAACCTTGGTTGTAAGTGCTATATAAAGGTTGATTGATTGATAAAAAATTAAGTTGTCCCAAAAAAAACGTAAGAATTCTGTTGTTTCAGCTCATTTTAAATAAGTAGTTTGAACCAGCAGCAAACCTCATTTTTGAGTACTGCGATTGATATTTCAAATATTTCAGAAATGATATTTTTTTTATATGACAGTATATGCCGCATATAAAACAACAAAGGCCAGAAGAATTGTTAAACAATGCTAAGCTTGGAGAAGTCATTTGTCTGCTTTTGGCATCATCAAGATTTATTGCTCTCATCTCAGGCATTCTGCAAGGTAGCAATTCAGCCTAAATGTGTTTGTCACCCTGCAGTTTGACAGACTGATTCTGGGTCTATTCTTAGTTTCTTCCTCTTCGTCTGTAAATAACTCTAGACTCTGTTTTGTTCAGAATGGGCTGAGCTGAGCTGAAACAGGAAGTTACCCGGTGCATCTGCTGATTCTGTTTATTAATTGAATGTTCCTGTTTTCCTGAACTGAAGGGAAGTTGTAAAAACAAATAATGGGCTGAAATGGTGTTTTATTATAACAAGTTACTATAAACTTCCCTTATCTTGCCAATATATTTGCTTATCTATTTTATATCAGATATTACATAAACGTTATATATACATTTCCTTAAGGCAAGACACTGGACGTGAATAGTGTTAAAAAGTTATTGACGTGTAGTTCATCGGTTGACAGTTGCAGGCAATACATTATTTAATTAAAATACTCTAATTTGCATACATTGAAAAAACTGATGCTGTCTTAAATTTTTAAGTTGAATCAAATTCATTTTACAAGTCATTTCAACTTACATTAATCGAACTGATAAAGGTGACCTATTATGGCCATTTTTTACAAGATGTAAAATAAGTCGCTGATGTTCCTAGAGTGTGTATGTGAAGTTTCAGCTCAAAATATCCCACAAATAATGTTTTAAACTCTTTGAAACTGCCCCTTATATAGGCTTTGATCCAAATTGAACCGTTTTGGTGACAGTCGGCCTTAAATTCAAATGAGATTGTGCTCTTTTCGAAAGAAGGCGGAGCTACAAATGCCTATGTGTCAGCATAGTGGCAGATTCAAAACCAAGACTAATGTAACATGCTAATGAGTCACTAATAGGTGGAGCTTTTCCCCTCTGATGACCTGTTCAAAGAGAGAATGTCAGTCAAAGTGTTTCTGCAGAGTGTTTTTATGAAGTGTGATCTTAAAATTAAAGTTAAGAAATGTTTACCATTATAAGCTGGTTATATTCACACACTGTTGCCACACAACTGTGTTTAAACCTCTTATAAAAGTGATTTTGCATAATAGGTCCCCTTTAAAACATCAAGTTAAAATTGTTAACGTAAAAAAAGTAAAAGTAACAAAAATAAACGCTGTTGTGACATTTTGATCATATGAAGTTTTACAGTAGAGATACAACTAAAAAATCTGAAGATTGAACGAAATCAGGCGCAAAATCATCATTTCATTATTTCATACATTATTATAAGTATAAGAAATAAGTATAATACATTGTAGAAAATAGTTGCTGTCTTAATTTTTTAAGTTGAATCAATTTAATTTTAGTTATTTCAACTAACATCAATCAAACTAATTTAAAGGAACTTGTTATGGCGCTTTTTACAAGATCCAAAATCTGTAAAATCTTTAAAAGTCTCTGATGTCCCTAGAGTGTGTATTTGAAGTTTCAGCTCAAAATACCTTACAAATAACGATTTATAACTCTTTAAACTGCCCCTTTTAGGCCTTGATCCTAATTGTGCCATTGTGACTGTCGCTTTAAATTCAAATGAGATTGTGTCTTAAAAAAAGGGCAAAGCTACAAATGCCTATGTGTCAGCATAGTGGCAGAATCAAAAGCAAGACTAAGGTATGCTAATGAGGGAGAGATCGTCACTAATGGGCGGCGTTTTCCCCCTCTGATGACAAGTACAAAGAGAGAATGTCAATCAAAGTCTTTTTGCAGACTAAAATTAATATATTTTTACCATTAGAAGGTGATTATATTCACAGACGGCTCCTGTTCCACACAACTGTTTAAACCTCTTATGAAAGTGATTTTTGCCTAATAGGTCCCCTTAAAACATTAGTTTAAATTTGCTAACGTAAAAAAAGTATAACAAAAATAGCCGCTGTGTTTTGATCAAAAATATATATAAAATAAAAATATAATATGTATAAGTAATAAGCATAAGTAAAATACACTGTAAGAAAAGTTGTCTTAAATTTTTTTCTGTCTTAAAATAAAGTAATTTCAACTTACATCAATCAGAGCTACAAATGCCTGTGTGTCAGCATAGTGGCAAATTCAAAAACAAGACTAATGTTCTATGCTAATGAGGGAGAGATCATCACTAATGGGTGACATTACAACTATGGGTGATTTTAACGACACTAATGGGTGACATTACAACAAAAAAATCTGAACGTTGAATGAAATTTGGTGCAAAATCATCATTTCATACATTTAAAATAAAGGTTTTTACAGAGAGGATTTAGGATCTTTTATCACTCCATAAATCTGAAAACAATGCAGAGAACAAAGAAACATTTTCTCCAAAAAAAAGTAGAATAAAATGTTGTAAACTAGGGATGCACCGATACCGATACCAGTATCGGGTATCGGGTCGATACTTGGTTAAAATACTCGTACTCGTATTGGACATGAAAGGCCGATACCATGCACCGATACCGCTGAACAGTAATTCACTATGGATGTGATTTGTTGCCCAAATAAAAATTTAAGAAATGGAACATTATGGTTGTAGTAACTTCACAGAGATCAGACCAACTTACTACAGGCGAAATTTTGTCAAAACCACCCTTACTGTACATACAGTAGTCAAATAGACAAATAAAAACACTACTGTACCTCACCAAAGATTATTATTCATATTTTGAAGGTTGTAGTAACTTCACAGAGACCAGACCAACTTACTACAGGCGATATTTTGTCAAAACCATCCTTACTGTACATACAGTAGTCAAATAGACAAATAAAAACACTACTGTACCTCACCAAAGATTATTATTCATATTTTGAAGGTTGTAGTAACTTTATAGAGACCAGACCAACTTACTACAGGCGATATTTTGTCAAAACCATTCTTACTGTACAGACTGTAGTCAAATAGACAAATAAAAACACTACTGTACCTCACCAAAGACTTTTATTCATATTTTGAAGGTTGTAGTAACTTTATAGAGACCAGACCAACTTACTACAGGCGATATTTTGTCAAAACCACCCTTACTGTACATACAGTAGTCAAATAGACAAATAAAAACACTACTGTACCTCACCAAAGATTATTATTCATATTTTGAAGGTTGTAGTAACTTCACAGAGACCAGACCAAATTACTACAGGCGATATTTTGTCAAAACCATTCTTACTGTACATACAGTAGTCAAATAGACAAATAAAAACACTACTGTACCTCACCAAAGATTATTATTCATATTTTGAAGGTTGTAGTAACTTTATAGAGACCAGACCAACTTACTACAGGCGATATTTTGTCAAAACCATCCTTACTGTACATACAGTAGTCAAATAGACAAATAAAAACACTACTGTACCTCACCAAAGATTATTATTCATATTTTGAAGGTTGTAGTAACTTCACAGAGACCAGACCAAATTACTACAGGCGATATTTTGTCAAAACCACCCTTACTGTACATACAGTAGTCAAATAGACAAATAAAAACACTACTGTACCTCACCAAAGATTATTATTCATATTTTGAAGGTTGTAGTAACTTCACAGAGACCAGACCAAATTACTACAGGCGATATTTTGTCAAAACCATTCTTACTGTACATACAGTAGTCAAATAGACAAATAAAAACACTACTGTACCTCAACAAAGATTATTATTCATATTTTGAAGGTTGTAGTAACTTTATAGAGACCAGACCAACTTACTACAGGCGATATTTTGTCAAAACCATCCTTACTGTACATACAGTAGTCAAATAGACAAATAAAAACACTACTGTACCTCACCAAAGATTTTTATTCATATTTTGAAGGTTGTAGTAACTTTATAGAGACCAGACCAACTTACTACAGGCGATATTTTGTCAAAACCACCCTTACTGTACATACAGTAGTCAAATAGACAAATAAAAACACTACTGTACCTCAACAAAGATTATTATTCATATTTTGAAGGTTGTAGTAACTTCACAGAGACCAGACCAACTTACTACAGGCGATATTTTGTCAAAACCACCCTTACTGTACATACAGTAGTCAAATAGACAAATAAAAACACTACTGTACCTTAACAAAGATTATTATTCATATTTTGAAGGTTGTAGTAACTTTATAGAGACCAGACCAACTTACTACAGGCGATATTTTGTCAAAACCATTCTTACTGTACATACAGTAGTCAAATAGACAAATAAAAACACTACTGTACCTCACCAAAGATTATTATTCATATTTTGAAGGTTGTAGTAACTTCACAGAGACCAGACCAACTTACTACAGGCGATATTTTGTCAAAACCATCCTTACTGTACAGACTGTAGTCAAATAGACAAATAAAAACACTACTGTACCTCACCAAAGACTTTTATTCATATTTTGAAGGTTGTAGTAACTTTATAGAGACCAGACCAACTTACTACAGGCGATATTTTGTCAAAACCATTCTTACTGTACATACAGTAGTCAAATAGACAAATAAAAACACTACTGTACCTTAACAAAGATTATTATTCATATTTTGAAGGTTGTAGTAACTTTATAGAGACCAGACCAACTTACTACAGGCGATATTTTGTCAAAACCATTCTTACTGTACATACAGTAGTCAAATAGACAAATAAAAACACTACTGTACCTCACCAAAGATTATTATTCATATTTTGAAGGTTGTAGTAACTTTATAGAGACCAGACCAACTTACTACAGGCGATATTTTGTCAAAACCACCCTTACTGTACATACAGTAGTCAAATAGACAAATAAAAACACTACTGTACCTTAACAAAGATTATTATTCATATTTTGAAGGTTGTAGTAACTTTATAGAGACCAGACCAACTTACTACAGGCGATATTTTGTCAAAACCATTCTTACTGTACATACAGTAGTCAAATAGACAAATAAAAACACTACTGTACCTCACCAAAGATTATTATTCATATTTTGAAGGTTGTAGTAACTTCACAGAGACCAGACCAACTTACTACAGGCGACATTTTGTCAAAACCATCCTTACTGTACAGACTGTAGTCAAATAGACAAATAAAAACACTACTGTACCTCACCAAAGACTTTTATTCATATTTTGAAGGTTGTAGTAACTTTATACAAGGTTGAAGGTTGTAGTAACTTTATACAAGTGACCAGACCAACTTACTACAGGCGATATTTTGTCAAAACCATTCTTACTGTACATACAGTAGTCTAATAGACAAATAAAAACACTACTGTACCTCACCAAAGATTATTATTCATATTTTGAAGGTTGTAGTAACTTCACAGAGACCAGACCAACTTACTACAGGCGATATTTTGTCAAAACCACCCTTACTGTACATACAGTAGTCAAATAGACAAATAAAAGCACTACTGTACCTCACCAAAGATTATTATTCATATTTTGAAGGTTGTAGTAACTTTATAGAGACCAGACCAACTTACTACAGGCGATATTTTGTCAAAACCACCCTTACTGTACATACAGTAGTCAAATAGACAAATAAAAACACTACTGTACCTCACCAAAGACTTTTATTCATATTTTAAAGGTTGTAGTAACTTTATGGAGACCAAACCAACTTACTACAGGCGATATTTTGTCAAAACCATTCTTACTGTACAGACTGTAGTCAAATAGACAAATAAAAACACTACTGTACCTCACCAAAGACTTTTATTCATATTTTGAAGGTTGTAGTAACTTTATAGAGACCAGACCAACTTACTACAGGCGATATTTTGTCAAAACCACCCTTACTGTACATACAGTAGTCAAATAGACAAATAAAAACACTACTGTACCTCACCAAAGATTATTATTCATATTTTGAAGGTTGTAGTAACTTTATAGAGACCAGACCAACTTACTACAGGCGATATTTTGTCAAAACCACCCTTACTGTACATACAGTAGTCAAATACACAAATAAAAACACTACTGTACCTCACCAAAGACTTTTATTCATATTTTGAAGGTTGTAGTAACTTTATAGAGACCAGACCAACTTACTACAGGCGATATTTTGTCAAAACCACCCTTACTGTACATACAGTAGTCAAATAGACAAATAAAAACACTACTGTACCTCACCAAAGATTATTATTCATATTTTGAAGGTTGTAGTAACTTCACAGAGACCAGACCAACTTACTACAGGCGATATTTTGTCAAAACCACCCTTACTGTACATACAGTAGTCAAATACACAAATAAAAACACTACTGTACCTCACCAAAGATTATTATTCATATTTTGAAGGTTGTAGTAACTTTATAGAGACCAGACCAACTTACTACAGGCGATATTTTGTCAAAACCATCCTTACTGTACATACAGTAGTCAAATAGACAAATAAAAACACTACTGTACCTCACCAAAGATTATTATTCATATTTTGAAGGTTGTAGTAACTTCACAGAGACCAGACCAAATTAGTACAGGCGATATTTTGTCAAAACCACCCTTACTGTACAAACAGTAGTCAAATAGACAAATAAAAACACTACTGTACCTCACCAAAGACTTTTATTCATATTTTGAAGGTTGTAGTAACTTATAGAGACCAGACCAAATTACTACAGGCGATATTTTGTCAAAACCACCCTTACTGTACATACAGTAGTCAAATAGACAAATAAAAGCACTACTGTACCTCACCAAAGATTATTATTCATATTTTGAAGGTTGTAGTAACTTCACAGAGACCAGACCAAATTACTACAGGCGATATTTTGTCAAAACCACCCTTACTGTACATACAGTAGTCAAATAGACAAATAAAAACACTACTGTACCTCACCAAAGATTATTTTTCATATTTTGAAGGTTGTAGTAACTTTATAAAGACCAGACCAACTTACTACAGGCGATATTTTGTCAAAACCATCCTTACTGTACATACAGTAGTCAAATACACAAATAAAAACACTACTGTACCTCACCAAAGATTATTATTCATATTTTGAAGGTTGTAGTAACTTCACAGAGACCAGACCAACTTACTACAGGCGATATTTTGTCAAAACCATCCTTACTGTACATACAGTAGTCAAATAGACAAATAAAAACACTACTGTACCTCACCAAAGATTATTATTCATATTTTGAAGGTTGTAGTAACTTTATAGAGACCAGACCAACTAACTATAGGCGACATTTTGTCAAAACCACCCTTACTGTACATACAGTAGTCAAATAGACAAATAAAAACACTACTGTACCTCACCAAAGATTATTATTCATATTTTGAAGGTTGTAGTAACTTCACAGAGACCAGACCAAATTACTACAGGCGATATTTTGTCAAAACCACCCTTACTGTACATACAGTAGTCAAATAGACAAATAAAAACACTACTGTACCTCAACAAAGATTATTATTCATATTTTGAAGGTTGTAGTAACTTTATAGAGACCAGACCAACTTACTACAGGCGATATTTTGTCAAAACCATTCTTACTGTACATACAGTAGTCAAATAGACAAATAAAAACACTACTGTACCTCACCAAAGATTATTATTCATATTTTGAAGGTTGTAGTAACTTCACAGAGACCAGACCAACTTACTACAGGCGATATTTTGTCAAAACCACCCTTACTGTACATACAGTAGTCAAATTGACAAATAAAAACACTACTGTACCTCACCAAAGATTATTATTCATATTTTGAAGGTTGTAGTAACTTTATAGAGACCAGACCAACTTACTACATGCGATATTTTGTCAAAACCATTCTTACTGTACATACAGTAGTCAAATAGACAAATAAAAACACTACTGTACCTCACCAAAGATTATTTTTCATATTTTGAAGGTTGTAGTAACTTCACAGAGACCAGACCAACTTACTACAGGCGATATTTTGTCAAAACCACCCTTACTGTACATATAGTAGTCAATTAGACAAATAAAAACACTTCTGTACCTCACCAAAGATTATTTTTCATATTTTGAAGGTTGTAGTAACTTTATAGAGACCAGACCAACTTACTACAGGCGATATTTTGTCAAAACAACCCTTACTGTACATACAGTAGTCAAATAGACAAATAAAAACCCTACTGTACTTCAACAAAGATTATTATTCATATTTTGAAGGTTGTAGTAACTTTATAGAGACCAGACCAACTTACTACAGGCGATATTTTGTCAAAACCATTCTTACTGTACATACAGTAGTCTAATAGACAAATAAAAACACTACTGTACCTCACCAAAGACTATTATTCATATTTTGAAGGTTGTAGTAACTTCACAGAGACCAGACCAACTTACTACAGGCGATATTTTGTCAAAACCATCCTTACTGTACATACAGTAGTCAAATAGACAAATAAAAACACTACTGTACCTCACCAAAGATTATTATTCATATTTTGAAGGTTGTAGTAACTTCACAGAGACCAGACCAACTTACTACAGGCAATAATTTGTCAAAACCACCCTTACTGTACATACAGTAGTCAAATAGACAAATAAAAAGCACTACTGTACCTCACCAAAGACTTTTATTCATATTTTGAAGGTTGTAGTAACTTTATAGAGACCAGACCAACTTACTACAGGCGATATTTTGTCAAAACCACTTCTTACTGTACAGACTGTAGTCAAATAGACAAATAAAAACACTACTGTACCTCACCAAAGACTTATTATTCATATTTTGAAGATTTGTAGTAACTTTATAGAGACCAGACCAACTTACTACAGGCGATATTTTGTCAAAACCATTCTTACTGTACATACAGTAGTCAAATAGACAAATAAAAACACTACTGTACCTCAACAAAGATTATTATTCATATTTTGAAGGTTGTAGTAACTTTATAGAGACCAGACCAACTTACTACAGGCGATATTTTGTCAAAACCACCCTTACTGTACATACAGTAGTCAATTAGACAAATAAAAACACTACTGTACCTCACCAAAGATTATTATTCATATTTTGAAGGTTGTAGTAACTTCACAAAGACCAGACCAACTTACTACAGGCGATATTTTGTCAAAACCACCCTTACTGTACATACAGTAGTCAAATAGACAAATAAAAACACTACTGTACCTCACCAAAGACTTTTATTCATATTTTGAAGGTTGTAGTAACTTTATAGAGATCAGACCAACTTACTACAGGCGATATTTTGTCAAAACCACCCTTACTGTACATACAGTAGTCAAATAGACAAATAAAAGCACTACTGTACCTCACCAAAGATTATTATTCATATTTTGAAGGTTGTAGTAACTTTATAAAGACCAGACCAACTTACTACAGGCGATATTTTGTCAAAACCATCCTTACTGTACATACAGTAGTCAAATAGACAAATAAAAACACTACTGTACCTCACCAAAGATTATTATTCATATTTTGAAGGTTGTAGTAACTTCACAGAGACCAGACCAACTTACTACAGGCGATATTTTGTCAAAACCACCCTTACTGTACATACAGTAGTCAAATTGACAAATAAAAACACTACTGTACCTCACCAAAGATTATTATTCATATTTTGAAGGTTGTAGTAACTTTATAGAGACCAGACCAACTTACTACATGCGATATTTTGTCAAAACCATTCTTACTGTACATACAGTAGTCAAATAGACAAATAAAAACACTACTGTACCTCACCAAAGATTATTTTTCATATTTTGAAGGTTGTAGTAACTTCACAGAGACCAGACCAACTTACTACAGGCGATATTTTGTCAAAACCACCCTTACTGTACATACAGTAGTCAAATAGACAAATAAAAACACTACTGTACCTCACCAAAGATTATTTTTCATATTTTGAAGGTTGTAGTAACTTTATAGAGACCAGACCAACTTACTACAGGCGATATTTTGTCAAAACAACCCTTACTGTACATACAGTAGTCAAATAGACAAATAAAAACCCTACTGTACTTCAACAAAGATTATTATTCATATTTTGAAGGTTGTAGTAACTTTATAGAGACCAGACCAACTTACTACAGGCGATATTTTGTCAAAACCACCCTTACTGTACATACAGTAGTCAAATAGACAAATAAAAACACTACTGTACCTCACCACAGATTATTTTTCATATTTTGAAGGTTGTAGTAACTTTATAGAGACCAGACCAACTTACTACAGGCGATATTTTGTCAAAACCATTCTTACTGTACATACAGTAGTCTAATAGACAAATAAAAACACTACTGTACCTCACCAAAGACTATTATTCATATTTTGAAGGTTGTAGTAACTTCACAGAGACCAGACCAACTTACTACAGGCGATATTTTGTCAAAACCATCCTTACTGTACATACAGTAGTCAAATAGACAAATAAAAACACTACTGTACCTCACCAAAGATTATTATTCATATTTTGAAGGTTGTAGTAACTTTATAGAGACCAGACCAACTTACTACAGGCGATATTTTGTCAAAACCACCCTTACTGTAAATACAGTAGTCAAATAGACAAATAAAAACACTACTGTACCTCACCAAAGATTATTATTCATATTTTGAAGGTTGTAGTAACTTCACAGAGACCAGACCAACTTACTACAGGCAATAATTTGTCAAAACCACCCTTACTGTACATACAGTAGTCAAATAGACAAATAAAAGCACTACTGTACCTCACCAAAGACTTTTATTCATATTTTGAAGGTTGTAGTAACTTTATAGAGACCAGACCAACTTACTACAGGCGATATTTTGTCAAAACCATTCTTACTGTACAGACTGTAGTCAAATAGACAAATAAAAACACTACTGTACCTCACCAAAGACTTTTATTCATATTTTGAAGGTTGTAGTAACTTTATAGAGACCAGACCAACTTACTACAGGCGATATTTTGTCAAAACCACCCTTACTGTACATACAGTAGTCAAATAGACAAATAAAAACACTACTGTACCTCACCAAAGATTATTTTTCATATTTTGAAGGTTGTAGTAACTTCACAGAGACCAGACCAACTTACTACAGGCGATATTTTGTCAAAACCATTCTTACTGTACATACAGTAGTCAAATAGACAAATAAAAACACTACTGTACCTCAACAAAGATTATTATTCATATTTTGAAGGTTGTAGTAACTTTATAGAGACCAGACCAACTTACTACAGGCGATATTTTGTCAAAACCACCCTTACTGTACATACAGTAGTCAAATAGACAAATAAAAACACTACTGTACCTCACCAAAGACTTTTATTCATATTTTGAAGGTTGTAGTAACTTTATAGAGATCAGACCAACTTACTACAGGCGATATTTTGTCAAAACCACCCTTACTGTACATACAGTAGTCAAATAGACAAATAAAAGCACTACTGTACCTCACCAAAGATTATTATTCATATTTTGAAGGTTGTAGTAACTTTGCAAAGACCAGACCAACTTACTACAGGCGATATTTTGTCAAAACCATCCTTACTGTACATACAGTAGTCAAATACACAAATAAAAACCCTACTGTACCTCACCAAAGATTATTTTTCATATTTTGAAGGTTGTAGTAACTTTATAGAGACCAGACCAACTTACTACAGGCGATATTTTGTCAAAACCACCCTTACTGTACATACAGTAGTCAAATAGACAAATAAAAACACTACTGTACCTCACCAAAGACTTTTATTCATATTTTGAAGGTTGTAGTAACTTCACAGAGACCAGACCAACTTACTACAGGCGATATTTTGTCAAAACCACCCTTACTGTACATACAGTAGTCAAATAGACAAATAAAAACACTACTGTACCTCACCAAAGATTATTATTCATATTTTGAAGGTTGTAGTAACTTTATAGAGACCAGACCAACTTACTACAGGCGATATTTTGTCAAAACCATTCTTACTGTACATACAGTAGTCAAATAGACAAATAAAAACACTACTGTACCTCACCAAAGATTATTATTCATATTTTGAAGGTTGTAGTAACTTCACAGAGACCAGACCAACTTACTACAGGCGATATTTTGTCAAAACCACCCTTACTGTACATATAGTAGTCAATTAGACAAATAAAAACACTACTGTACCTCACCAAAGATTATTATTCATATTTTGAAGGTTGTAGTAACTTCACAGAGACCAGACCAACTTACTACAGGCGATATTTTGTCAAAACCACCCTTACTGTACATACAGTAGTCAAATAGACAAATAACAGCACTACTGTACCTCACCAAAGATTATTATTCATATTTTGAAGGTTGTAGTAACTTCGCAAAGACCAGACCAACTTACTACAGGCGATATTTTGTCAAAACCATCCTTACTGTACATACAGTAGTCAAATACACAAATAAAAACCCTACTGTACCTCACCAAAGATTTTTATTCATATTTTGAAGGTTGTAGTAACTTCGCAGAGACCAGACCAACTTACTACAGGCGATATTTTGTCAAAACCATCCTTACTGTACATACAGTAGTCAAATAGACAAATAAAAACACTACTGTACCTCACCAAAGATTATTATTCATATTTTGAAGGTTGTAGTAACTTTATAGAGACCAGACCAACTTACTACAGGCGATATTTTGTCAAAACCATCCTTACTGTACATACAGTTGTCAAATAGACAAATAAAAACACTACTGTACCTCACCAAAGATTATTATTCATATTTTGAAGGTTGTAGTAACTTCACAGAGACCAGACCAACTTACTACAGGCGATATTTTGTCAAAACCATCCTTACTGTACATACAGTAGTCAAATAGACAAATAAAAACACTACTGTACCTCACCAAAGATTATTATTCATATTTTGAAGGTTGTAGTAACTTTATAGAGACCAGACCAACTTACTACAGGCGATATTTTGTCAAAACCATCCTTACTGTACATACAGTAGTCAAATAGACAAATAAAAACACTACTGTACCTCACCAAAGATTATTATTCATATTTTGAAGGTTGTAGTAACTTCGCAGAGACCAGACCAACTTACTACAGGCGATATTTTGTCAAAACCACCCTTACTGTACATACAGTAGTCAAATACACAAATAAAACACTACTGTACCTCACCAAAGATTATTATTCATATTTTGAAGGTTGTAGTAACTTTATAGAGACCAGACCAACTTACTACAGCCGATATTTTGTCAAAACCACCCTTACTGTACATACAGTAGTCAAATAGACAAATAAAATCACTACTGTATTTCACCAAAGATTTTTATTCATATTTTAAAGGTTGTAGTAACTTTATGGAGACCAACCAACTTACTACAGGCGATATTTTGTCAAAATTATTCTTACTGTACAGACTGTAGTCAAATAGACAAATAAAAACACTACTGTACCTCACCAAAGATTATTATTCATATTTTGAAGGTTGTAGTAACTTCGCAAAGACCAGACCAACTTACTACAGGCGATATTTTGTCAAAACCATCCTTACTGTACATACAGTAGTCAAATACACAAATAAAAACACTACTGTACCTCACCAAAGATTATTATTCATATTTTGAAGGTTGTAGTAACTTCACAGAGACCAGACCAACTTACTACAGGCGATATTTTGTCAAAACCATCCTTACTGTACATACAGTAGTCTAATAGACAAATAAAAACACTACTGTACCTCACCAAAGATTATTATTCATATTTTGAAGGTTGTAGTAACTTCACAGAGACCAGACCAACTTACTACAGGCGATATTTTGTCAAAACCATCCTTACTGTACATACAGTAGTAAAATAGACAAATAAAAACACTACTGTACCTCACCAAAGATTATTATTCAAATTTTGAAGGTTGTAGTAACTTCACAGACACCAGACCAACTTACCACAGGCGATATTTTGTCAAAACCACCCTTACTGTACATACAGTAGTCAAATACACAAATAAAAACACTACTGTACCTCACCAAAGATTATTATTCATATTTTGAAGGTTGTAGTAACTTCACAGAGACCAGACCAACTTACTACAGGTGATATTTTGTCAAAACCATCCTTACTGTACATACAGTAGTCAAATACACAAATAAAAACCCTACTGTACCTCAACAAAGATTATTATTCATATTTTGAAGGTTGTAGTAACTTTATAGAGACCAGACCAACTTACTACAGGCGATATTTTGTCAAAACCACCCTTACTGTACATACAGTAGTCAAATAGACAAATAAAAACACTACTGTATTTCACCAAAGATTTTTATTCATATTTTAAAGGTTGTAGTAACTTTATGGAGACCAAACCAACTTACTACAGGCGATATTTTGTCAAAACCATTCTTACTGTACAGACTGTAGTCAAATAGACAAATAAAAACACTACTGTACCTCACCAAAGATTATTATTCATATTTTGAAGGTTGTAGTAACTTCGCAAAGACCAGACCAACTTACTACAGGCGATATTTTGTCAAAACCATCCTTACTGTACATACAGTAGTAAAATAGACAAATAAAAACACTACTGTACCTCACCAAAGATTATTATTCAAATTTTGAAGGTTGTAGTAACTTCACAGACACCAGACCAACTTACTACAGGCGATATTTTGTCAAAACCACCCTTACTGTACATACAGTAGTCAAATACACAAATAAAAACACTACTGTACCTCACCAAAGATTATTATTCATATTTTGAAGGTTGTAGTAACTTCACAGAGACCAGACCAACTTACTACAGGTGATATTTTGTCAAAACCATCCTTACTGTACATACAGTAGTCAAATAGACAATAAAAACACTACTGTACCTCACCAAAGATTATTATTCATAATTTGAAGGTTGTGATAACTTCATGGAGACCAGACCAACTTACTACAGGCGATATTTTGTCAAAACCACCCTTGCTGTACATACAGTAGTCAAATAGACAAATAAAAACACTACTGTACCTCACCAAAGATTATTATTCATATTTTGAAGGTTGTAGTAACTTCACAGAGACCAGACCAACTTACTACAGGCGATATTTTGTCAAAACCATCCTTACTGTACATACAGTAGTCAAATACACAAATAAAAACCCTACTGTACCTCAACAAAGATTATTATTCATATTTTGAAGGTTGTAGTAACTTTATAGAGACCAGACCAACTTACTACAGGCGATATTTTGTCAAAACCACCCTTACTGTACATACAGTAGTCAAATAGACAAATAAAATCACTACTGTATTTCACCAAAGATTTTTATTCATATTTTAAAGGTTGTAGTAACTTTATGGAGACCAAACCAACTTACTACAGGCGATATTTTGTCAAAATTATTCTTACTGTACAGACTGTAGTCAAATAGACAAATAAAAACACTACTGTACCTCACCAAAGATTATTATTCATATTTTGAAGGTTGTAGTAACTTCGCAAAGACCAGACCAACTTACTACAGGCGATATTTTGTCAAAACCATCCTTACTGTACATACAGTAGTAAAATAGACAAATAAAAACACTACTGTACCTCACCAAAGATTATTATTCAAATTTTGAAGGTTGTAGTAACTTCACAGACACCAGACCAACTTACTACAGGCGATATTTTGTCAAAACCACCCTTACTGTACATACAGTAGTCAAATACACAAATAAAAACACTACTGTACCTCACCAAAGATTATTATTCATATTTTGAAGGTTGTAGTAACTTCACAGAGACCAGACCAACTTACTACAGGTGATATTTTGTCAAAACCATCCTTACTGTACATACAGTAGTCAAATAGACAATAAAAACACTACTGTACCTCACCAAAGATTATTATTCATAATTTGAAGGTTGTGATAACTTCATGGAGACCAGACCAACTTACTACAGGCGATATTTTGTCAAAACCACCCTTACTGTACATACAGTAGTCAAATACACAAATAAAAACACTACTGTACCTCACCAAAGATTATTATTCATATTTTGAAGGTTGTAGTAACTTCACAGAGACCAGACCAACTTACTACAGGCGATATTTTGTCAAAACCACCCTTGCTGTACATACAGTAGTCTAATAGACAAATAAAAACACTACTGTACCTCACCAAAGATTTTTATTCATATTTTGAAGGTTGTAGTAACTGTATGGAGACCAAACCAACTTACTACAGGCGATATTTTGTCAAAACCACCCTTACTGTACATACAGTAGAAGCGTCCCCACTGTGTTTACCTGCTGCCCTGGACTGAAGTCTAGGAGGACACTTAAGCGTATCACTCTTAAAGAGATTATGATGTTGTTTGATGCCTAATATGCTTTTAATTGTTTAAATGAAACTGAACGGAATGATTTGTGATAAGTGATGTTTACACCATTTCTGCATTTTGAAGTCACAGCAACAGCTGGAGGTTTATAGCACACAGCATATTGTTGCAATGTTTACGGTGCTGATCCTATACTTCCGGCTTTCTTCCCACAGCAGCCTCGTTTTCGTGTTCTAAAATGGCAGTCGCGTGAAATAAGCGTATACACCCAAGACAGACAGCAGCATACACTGGCAAGACAAGGACTGCGTCCGAAACCGGCTACTACTCAGTAGGTACTGCATTTGAATTTAAACGTACTACTCGGCCGTTAGAAAAGTACGTTCTATACAGTATGAATGTGAGCAGTATGAATGGAATTCGGACGTACTACATCCGCCATTTTGTCATGGTCACGTGACCTACCTGCGTCAGTTGCGTCGCTTCACTTCCATTCAGGAATTCTCTCGCGGGGCATCATGGGATAGCGCAGCGTCCATGGGATGCGCACTTCAAAATCTCGCCGGAAGTAGTAAGTCATCCAGGTGTTTCTCGCATACTGATTTTCGAATTCTATGAATTCGGACATACTACTTGGCTCGCATACTGATTTTAGCGTACTGTATAGTATGGAAGTATGCGTTTTCGGACGCAGCCAAGTGCTGAACTTCACGGGCCCGTATATTTTATTTAGGGGGGATTGTGTTGATGTTGCAGATGAAAGTCAGTACGTTGGGGGCGCGTTTGCCGCCCTCACTATTATATATTATAGGTCGCCTCTATATGGACGCTCCGGCCCTGGGTGCGCAGTATGAATATACCCGTACGTTTACACACTGCATACACAGGCCTACAGCTCTGGGGTGTTATGAATTGCATGTTTTAAATGACAGCGAGGCATGCTACATTTAGTTTTTATTGTAAAATATACCTTATAACTCAGTACACAGTAAAATTATATTTTTGAATGGCTTGCCTATTGGCAGCGCATATAACCGCTAAGCTTAAATAGGCTAAGCATATTTTTATTCATATTAAAACAAATTAATACAAACTAGTCACCCTTTGACTTTTTTCGTTTCCGTATATTTTTTATCAAACGAAAAATGCAATGAATTGCTGATTTTGGTTTTGATTTTATTAGAATTAATATAATTATTAGGCTACACAAATTGTACATACCATCGGCTCTGATTGCGTCAGATATCCTACAGATAGCCTAGACTTTTTGGCTCAAAGACATTTATGCCTATACATTTCAGTGCTGTATTTTGACAGATTTCGCAAAGGCTTCAGCTATTCTGTAAACTGGTACCAGCCTCCGTTTTGCGGCTTGACTTGTGCGGCGTCTCCGTATCATTGTCTGGATGACAGCGAGAGAGAGATTAGATCAGACCTCAGTTTCGATGTGTGGCAGCAGGTCACAGTTACTTTACTGCAGTTTTTAAATATTGGCTTATTTAAATTAACTTTTCATTGGATTAAAAGCCGAAATATTGCCTGACATAAACAACTTTCGGCTTTAGAAGCGAGAGGCTTCAGTGAAGACGCACACACACACACAGGATACACTTTTGAGGTCTATTCATTATTGATTTTTTAACATTAAACGCATAATAATCAAGTGCAAAAAAGAACAGCTGAACTTCGGGAAAAGAGATCACGCGACGATGGTTGCTTTGTTTTTCTGCAGTTGGCTTTGTCAGTGGCTCGGCATTGCGAAATCACTTTTATTTTAATAAAACAAGATTATTTATTAATAAACATTGTGAGATGATGGTCGCGTGATTTTTAAAATGAGCTATTAACTGCAACCCACCCATAAACATCTAGTACTTTTTGATTAATTGACCGCGGATCAAAGGCAGGACTCATGAATATGAAAGAATGGTGCAAAACAGGGTTTTATGCATCCCCAATATGCAATGACAGTGACTCTATAAGGTAACGTACACTGCACACACCTTGTGTAATGTGTGAAGTCGTGCACACATGTAAGCCGCAAGGATATCTCATCCTTTAAATGTCCATGCTTAATCGTTAATAGACAAGGTCTGGGTTCGCAGGGTTTTTTAACAATGTGTATATTTTTGGCTTGGAACAGCCTCCTGTTAAAGATTTTGGTGTTCATCCTTGCTACAGGCAAAAAACAAAAAAAAAAGCAAAAAAAAGAACAAATAAACTTAGTTAAAACCAAATCTATGAAGTATCGGTATCGGTATCGGCGAGTACACAAATCAAAATACTCGTACTCGTATCGGTTTGTAAAAAAGTGGTATCGGTGCATCCCTATTGTAAACAAATAATATATGAACATCTCTGCAAAATAAATAAATAAATAAATAAAAAGCCTTCAGAACTGAGATATTAAACTAATGACGTTTAAGGCGTGTAACTGCTACTAAAGTGGAGATTTATGAGAGAAAAAAAATCCTTTCAAGAAAACTGCTCATATTTAAAAGAATATGAATTGTAATTGAAATCTACAGACACAAACTGATAAAGTGCAATAAAAGTGTGTTTCAGACGTACTACACTACCTGACAAAAGTCTTGTCACCTATCCAAGCTTTAGGAACAACAAATAATAACTTGACTTCTAGTTGATCATTTGGTATCAAAAGTGGCTTATATGAAAGGCAAAGGCCTCTAGATTAGGCTTATTTTACCATAATAAAATATGATCATGCCTTGATTTTTAATTGTTTAATTAAGACAGTAAGGTCTGACTTCACTGAGACAAAGGTCTTGTCACTTAACAGAAATAATGTACAGTATAGAATATAAAGTCATGGTGCAGTGGAAAAAGAATGAATATTGTGTATGACTCCCATGAGCTTGGAGGACTGCATCCATACATCTCTGCAATGACTCAAATAACTCATAATAAAGTCATCTGGAATGGCAAAGAAAGCGTCCATGCTGGACTCCCAGAGTTCATCAAGATTATTTGGAGTCTTCAATGTCTCCTCCATCTTCCCCAGACATGCTCAATAATGTTCATGTCTGGTGACTGGGCTGGCCAATCCGGGAGCACCTTGACCTTCTTTGTTTTCAGGAACTTTGATGTGGAGCCTGAAATATGAGGAGCGCTATCCTGATGAAGAATTTGCCCTCTCCTGTGGTTTGTAATGTAGTGGGCAGCTCAAATGTCTTAATAACTCAGGCTGTTGATGTTGATACTGAATGTAACCCCAGACCATGTTTTTTCCTTCACCAAACTTCACTGATTTCTGTGAGAATCTTGGGTTCATGCGGGTTCCAGTAGGTCTTCTGCAGTATTTGTGATGATTGAGATGCAGTTCAACAGATGATTCATCTGAAAAATCTACCTTCTGCCATATTTCCAACTGATCAAGAAGTCAAGTTATTATTTGTTGCTCTTAAAAACTGGGATCAACATCAAGACTTTTGTCAGGTAGTGTACATAATATTGCAAAAAGACTTACACTCTTGCATGTGCATAAAAAAACAGTTTACTATAAAATGAAATCTCTTTCTGTGACCCAAACAGCCCTCCTGAGATAGAACCTGACTTTCTTCTAGAGAGAGAGGAAAACCACTCAGTTCAGCCAATTACAAACAGTGACATAGGGGAGTAGGTGTGGACGTGCGTGTGTTGATTACACAGTAACTCCTGAAAGCTCATTTTAGCAGCAGAATGAACCTGCCAGCTGCTACTGATCTATGTGACACACTGACGCTCCGTTAGTCTGATTTACAATACAAGCATCGGTGACGGAGGAAGATCAATTACAGCGTAAACCCGGAGATTCGTTTCTATAAAGGACATCTGTCTCATTAAAAAATGGTGTTCTCAACACAAAGTCAAACCACCGCACCGCTGAGCTGACTGACGTTGCTCAGCTAAAACCAACAAAGCAGGAGATCTGAACTCAAATACAAGTTTTGGATACTGACAGACACAACTGAAGATGATCCTTCTTTTGTTGTTGCTACAATTAGACTAACTAGTTGCCCCCAATTGATATAAATAGCAAGAAAGAAAATGAATAATGTAAATAATAAATAATATAACACTTTAATACACAGTTTAATAAGACAATTCTATTTGCAAATAATTTAAATAACCCCATTGTTATGTTTAACATGTTTTAATATATTTAAACATGTTTTAATGTATTTATTATTGTATGCGGTTTAACTGTGGTTGAAACCTCAAACAAGGTCACTACAAATTAGAAGGCAAATGAATTGCATTCAAAAACATGTATTTATGAAACTACTGGTCTAAAAGAGAACACATTTCTAAACATAACAGTTTTAATAACTCATTTCTAATAACTGATTTATTTTACCTTTGCCATGATGACAGTAAATAATATTTTACTAGATATTTTAAAAAAAAATTAAAAACTGCTTCTAGCCGAAATAAAACAAATAAGACTTTTTCCAGAAGAAAAAATATTGTCAGATATACTGTGAAAATCTCCTTGCTGTTAAACATAATTTGGGAAATATTTAAAAAAGGAAAAGGGGGCTAATAATTCTGACTTCAACTCTACAGAACAAAATAAAATAAATCTTTTATTAGAGATGAGTTATTAAAACTATTATGTTTAGAAATGTGTTGAAGAAATCTTCTCTCTGTTAAACAGAAATTGGGGGAAAAAATAATAATAATTCAGGGGGGCTAATAATTCTGACTTCAACTGTATATATATATATATATATATATATATATATATATATATATATATATATATATATATATATATATATATATATATATATATATATATATATGTTCTACAACAGATCTGGTTCTTGAATCCGATTGGCTGATAGCCGCGTGATATTCTGCAAATAACAGCACTCGTCCAGCCTCTTCACCCTTCACCCTTGTGTATTACTCCACCCACATACAGCGACAAGCAGAGAACACTCTACAGTTTGACAAATATTGCTGCTGTTGGACAACATAATGTGCTTTTGAGCCTTTTTTTTAGTTGAGAATGTAGTTGTTTAGATTGCAACTATGCAGTTTATTTATAAGGACAGTGCCTATTTTAAAATATTTATAATTTCTGAGAGACAGCACGTTGGCAGCCATTAGCCTGTCATTGAGTGGAGCAAAGACGGTTGACGTTGTCTTTCCACAAGATGGCGACAGAGACCGCATAATAAGCCCTTAGAGGATTTAAAAACAGCGTAATTTCTAACTACAGCTGATCAAATCATTATTATACTGGTAAGTGATATTCTAAGTCGATCTCTCTCTTTTGTATGTTGTAGTGCTGTATTTATACCATAGTAATCTGGTAGTGTTTGTCTTGCTTTGGCTTTTTTG
Source organism: Danio kyathit (assembly GCA_903798195.1). Lineage (NCBI taxonomy): Eukaryota > Metazoa > Chordata > Actinopteri > Cypriniformes > Danionidae > Danio > Danio kyathit. The sequence goes on along the minus strand of LR812539.1, from coordinate 20,026,323 downwards.
GGGTTTATAATAATCTCCCGATTGCAACAGAAATACTGAGAAATGTCTCTAGACTGATGGCATTTTATGCCGTTCAGCCTTATAACAAAGTCCCTAAAAATGTATTCGATAGTCTTTGCTTATAATCTTAAAATGTGAGCAAAATCACCTGTTTTGACATCACTTTAGACATTACGCTAGAGAATCATTTAAATACTAGCTCTAAAGTGGCATTTGTGAATGAACAACAGTTTCTGCTGTTCTGATGTCAGCTACAGATGAGAATGAATGGCGGAAGAAAGTAGTTCCTCATACAAAAGGGTTTTGAGCCTCTCCGTGTTTGATTTTCTCTTTTATACACACAATTATGCCGTCGAACTGTTGTACAAACGCAATATCACACTCGTAGCAGTGTGATATGGCTGTATATCAGCACTAGTAGGACACTAAGGCACTCTTACTATTGTACTGCTACTTGTGTGATATTGCTCATATATATGTATATATACATGTGTGTATACACACACACACACACACACACACACACACACACATACTGTATATATATATATGTATTTTTATATTATATACCATATTATATATTATACATAATATATATAAACATGTAAATATTTTACTGTATTTTATAAATAGCTTTATTATAGTGAAATATTATTACAATTACTTTTTGTAATCAAAAATTAAAGTACATTATTTCATATTTGTTTATAAAATATAATTAAATTTGTGTCTATACCTGCATATATCAACTCTTTCTGTATTTTTACTGTATGTATAACTGTATTAGTGAATATAAATACAATTAAAAATGTACAAATGTGTGTGTGTGTACCTTGTATTCTTCATGTTGTGGGGACCAAATGTCTCCATAAGTATATCAATATCAGTAAATTCTGACCTTGTGGGGACATCTTTTTTTTGGTCCCCGTGAGAAAAACGGATTATAAATCACACAGAATTAAGTATTTAGAAAGTTTTGAGATACAGATTGTTTCCCGTAAGGGTTGAGTTTAGGGCTTTGATTAGAATATACAGTCTGTACAATAAAAAAAATCAAGTCTATGGGAAGTCGCTATAAAGATAGCTATATGCGTGTGTGTGTTTATGTCTGTGTCCACCAGATCCTTCACTGTAGGCCTAATATAAAAATGACACCAATCAGGATTATAAAAGCGTTATTTAGGAAGTCTGTCACTTGTTCTGTTTCGACTGCTCACTCAATACTCACTCTGTTACACAAATACAGCACTTAAAAATGTCCAGCCTCATGTGTCAAACATGTACACAGTGCTGTTTATCCCCCTCCCTAGGGCTGTTTAATGAGAAAAAGGCAAGTGTAATGGTTGAGTTTAAGACCACTTCATTTGATTTCCATTGCATTAGGCGGGTCATTGGCGTCAGCAGGCTCTCTGTAAATACAATCACTGCTGCTACGTGTCCACCATTGTGCTCGTACGTGGACGAAGATTACACACCGATGTCCTACATTCTCTGACAATTTTATGATCCGTAATCATTATGCTGCGTTGTAGAACAAATAAATCTATTACAGACGATTGCTCATTTAATAGACGGTTACTGTATAAACTCGCATTCTTCTGGGAAATCCTATAATTGAGCTACAAGAAGACGTTGTACAGAGAGTGCTTAAAGAAGCTGTTATTGACTATTATTCATGTCTGCATGTGTGTGTTAGGTTTTCAACATCACTATTCATGATTGTAAACTTTTTGTAACAGCTTTGTTTTATTTAGTACATCTCATGAAATATGAACACATGCTTACAAGCAGTACATAGAATATAATCCAGTTTGGTCATGTTGTGATAGGGCTGCACGATTCATTGTAATAAAATGGAAATCGCAGTGTTGACACCTAGGCTGATAACTGAATGATTAATGATAAGTATTCTTGGATATAACATTCTGTTTATGGCGACACGCTGGCTCGGTGGTTAGCACTGTCGCCTCATAGCAAGAAGGTCACTGGCTGGTAGTCCCGGCTGGGTCAGTTGGCGTTTCTGTGTGGAGTTTGCATGTTCTCCCATGTTGGCGTGGGTTTCCTCCGGGTGCTCCGGTTTCCCCCACAGTCCAAAGACATGCGCTATGTGTGTGTATGGGCGTTTCCCAGTACTGGGTTGCATCTAGAAGGGCATCCGCTGTGTAAAACATATGCTGGATAAGTTGGCGGTTCATTCCGCTGTGGCAACTATTGATAAATAAAGGGACTAAACCGAAGGAAAATGAATGAATGAACATTCTGTTTATTACAAAAGTAAACTGCAGTTTTGTTGTCTTTCACTTTAAATGCTTAAACTTGTTAAGACAGGACGTTTTTTTAATCGGGTCATTCTTTGAATAACTGTGATGTAGACTTTACTGTATTTTTATATCTAGAATATTTTTAGATCTACGTGGCAATCATTATCCTAAATGTTTCTCATTCTTGGTGTGAACAGGCATTTAATGCAATTAGCAAATCAAAAAGGCTACAACTGAATAGCATAAAAGCTGCATAATTCAGACGGTGGCGCAGTGGCTAGCGCTGTCGCCTCACAGCAAGAAGGTCGCTCGTTCGAGCCTCGGCTGGGTCAGATGACATTTCTGTGTGGAGTTTACATGTTCTCCCAGTGTTCGCGTGGGTTTTCTCCGGGTGCTCCTTTTCCCCCCACAAGTCCAAAAACATGCGGTACAGGTGAATTGGGTAAGCAAAATTGTCCGTTGTCTATGTGTGTGAATGAGTGTGTATGGATGTTTCCCAGTGATGGGTTGCAGCTGGAAGGGTATTCGCTGTGTAAAACATATGCTGGATAAGTTGGCAGTTCATTCCGCTGTGGCGACCCCAGATTAATAAAGGGACTAATCCGAAAAGAAAAGGAATAATGATATTATTAATATTAAGTATTAAGAGTATTATTTGTTTTCAATAATAATAATTTTATATATAAGTTGTTATATGGCTCAGTGGTTAGCAATAGTTGAGTTGGATGAACTAAATTGGCCGTAGTGTATGTGTGTTAATGAGTGTGTATGGTCATTATCTATAAAAGTTTATATAATTATTAATAAGGCATTATTATTATTGACACTAATATTATTACTACTTTCTAAAATTTTCACACTGACCACAGTCTTACAAACTAGCATGAACAGAAAATCTTAAGCTTTTAACAATGCATTTTATATCGCAATTATTTTTAAATAACATTTTGAAAAAAATATATAATAATTTCATTCATTAATTTTCCTTCGGCTTAGTCCCTTTATTCATCAGGGGTTGCCACAGCGGAATGAACCGCCAACTATTCCAGCATATGTTTTACTCAGCGGATGCCATTCCAGCTGCAACCCAGTACTGGGAAACACCCATACACACTCATTCATACACACACTAACGGCCAATTTAGTTTATCCAATTCACCTATAGCGCATGTCTTTGGACTGTGGGGGAAACCGGAGCACCCGGAGGAAACCCACGCTAACACAGTGAGAACATGCAAACTGCATACGCAAACTTCACATGCACATGCAAACTTCACTCCACACATGGTGAAAGTGGCAGGCAAAATCATCGGTTTTAATCAAACTGTTCCAATGGTCATTTACCAAAATTGTGTTTTAATGAGAGCTCAGGGTATCCTATGCACCCCGGATCACCCATTGTACTCTGTGTTTCAGCTGCTGCCATCAGGACGTCGTTTTAGAGTTCCTATTTGTAGGACAAACAGAACTAGAAATTCTTTTATAATGGTGGCCATTAGGTCATTAAATGAGTCCAGGGGGAAGGGAGATGCACCTACTAAATGATGTATTGTATGTTGTTTGGTAATATTTTGTTAATGTGTACATGGAACTTCATCTGTGTTATGGCACCTTGCTGCAATTTTAGTTTCCTTAAACGAAATAATAAAGTTCAGTCTGAGTCTGAGTCACACAGAAGTGCCAACTAACCCAGCCGAGGTTCGAACCAGCGATCTTCTTGCTGTGAGTTGACAGTGCTAACCACTGAACAACCATGCCACCCTTTTTTCACTCAATAAAAAGCGATCTAATTGAATTTTTCCTGCCGTCGCAGTGGGTAGCGCTGTCACAGCAAGAAGGTCGCTGGTTCGAGCCTCGGCTGGGTCAGTTGGCATTTCTTTGTGGAGTTTGCATGTTCTCCCTGTGATCGCGTGGGTTTCTTCCCGTTGCTCTGGTTTCCCCCACAAGTCCAAAGGTGCTATAGGCGATTGGGTAAGCTAAATTGTCCGTAGTGTATGTGTATGAATGAGTGTGTATAAGTGTTTCCCAGTGATGGGTTGCAGCTGTGTTAACATACGCTGGATAAGTTGGTGGTTCATTCCGCTGTGGTGACCCCATGTGGTGACCCCTGATGAATAAAGTGACTAAGCCGAAAAGAAAATGAATGAATGAAGTTCTTCACAAATCATGCAGCCCTATGTTTTTAAAGCACAACATGTGCTCTGGTAGATGTGTTGATGGTGCATGTTCTCAATTTGGACATAATCCTACAAAAAAAAGCAACAGAAATATGATACTTCCTTACACTGTGCCACCTGATAAGCTCATTCATGGCACGGCCATAACAGTTCAATCTGAATTCCACAGAATATTGATTTAATCCATTAGGCCTCTCCCACTTTGAACTGGAACAATGTTCTTTTAATAAAGCTCCTCAGAAAAGCGTACGCCTATAAAACGCAAACAAGTTCTTTCTGAGGTCTGAAAATCTGGAAACACCATCACCACTGTTTGCCTGCAAAGACAAGAAGGAATTCCTGGAATCTGTGTAATAAGGGTTCCCACAGGAGCCATGCGATCCTCTCATAGCTTTATCTTTCCTGACCCTGGATAATACAGTGTATGAAGTCACCCTGACTAACACAACACCGCACATCACTGATTACTTCGTAAAGAATGAAACCAGCTCATTCGGGTCATTTCTGAGGAATAACTCTTATTGTGAAATAGAAGTGTGTGTCATGACACTTCAGCCAGACCAGATGAGTTGCTTGTTCTTACAGGCATCAGACATCGGTCTTGTGTGTTAGTAAAGTCACTGCAGTCTTTTACAGTCGTGATTTCAACATGATCCCTAATGGAGGAGACTTCCTCTCTGCTATGCAATGAAAAAATCGGTGTTGAATTGGCGTTAAAGGAATGATCCAAAGTTCCATTTAAACTGTATCCTAAATCTTGTAATTCTTCTTGCGGCTTGATTTTTGCCGGCAATTCCTTGGTAAAATTGTCGCACGATATCATACCTGGAATAGGGTTGGCGGCATCCATCACGTAGCCATTGGACATTGTGCAAGAAGTCTCAATCACACTGACCGCAGCGGACGACGCAGTCATGCCTCCGTTGCTGTTTCCAATGGCCAGCCTGCTTTCATGCCACAAGAAGTGCTGTCGGATGATCCTTCGGAAGGTTTGCCTGAAGTCACGTATTCGGTAGGCATAAATAAACGGGTTGATTACTGAATTAGCATGTGAAAGGATGATGGCCAGGTACATGACCCAATCCTGAGGTCGATCACATTGCGGGCAAAACAATGTGAAGCAGTTTATGATGTGCAACGGCAGCCAGCAAACTGCGAAAAGACCCACGATGATGGCCAGCGATTTGGCAGCGTGGACTTCCTTTTGCAGTGTGGAGCGGGATGAGGATCCCTCTCTGTGCGCGTGTCCCTGCAGGTGTGCTAGCTTTTGCTCCATCTGTCGGAGTTGGCGACGTGCGGCTGTGAAGATCCATGTGTAGATTGCCAGCATGGCGAACAGCGGGATCAAAATGCAGCCAAAAAAATTGAAGTAAACCATGTAGCCCATGGTGACCACTTTTTCGAATAGGCATTCCGTCATGCCTTGAGGACAGGAGCTGTTGGTGCCTGCATCGATGCTGGTGTTCCAGCCAAACATGGGGGTCAGTCCGATGACCACTGAAAGTATCCAACATACTGCGATGATTCCTTTGGCTCTTCTTCCTGTTACGAGACTGTTGTACCTTAGGAAGACAAAACAAAAACAGATATGAGACAGCTGCTTGGAAAGGAAGTATGCTGTGGAGTAATATGGTGATAAGCATGTCATGTTCAGATACTGTATTACAACTCTATCTGCCTCAAACAATTTGTTTATGTTTCCTGAAGTCCATCCTGAAGTGGGCAGTGCTGTTTGGTGCAAGAACAGTGCCAGGCTTGGAAAAGTGTACAGCATTATTTTCCCCCAAATCCACACAAGCATGCAACGACTTTACTCATGGGAAATGTCCATTGTTTAGGTATTAAGCTTTGGTAATTGCAGCCAAGCTGGAAAATATCAGGATATGCGCTAATAAGAAGCATATATTTCTTTTTGTGTCTTAAAATAATACTCCCAGGCTTTGTTTTATTCGAATGTGAACCAAACCTTATTTTTCTAAACAAACCTTCCTGATATAATTAGAAAACAAAGAGAAGAATTAAATTGTTCAATTAAATTGAAGGTTTTCAATGGGCTTTCCCCTTCAGTTTAGATGTGGCAAAAACAACTTACTCTTATAACTCTTAAACAACAATAAAGGTGACCAAAAATGTTGTGACATATTTCATGCATTTATTTTTGTTAAACAGTTATTAATAATGACAGATCTTCTTTAAGAGATATGAACAATAACTAACTATTAATCTAAATGTTTTTAACTAACTATTAAATTAAATTTAGCTGATTTAAATGTGGCAACGCAGTGGCGCAGTAGGTAGTTCTGTCGCCTCACAGCAAGAAGGTTGCTGGTTCGAGCCTCGGCTGGGTAAGTTGGCGTTTCTGTGTGGAGTTTGCATGTTCTCCCTGCGTTTGCGTGGTTTTCCTCCGGGTGCTCCAGTTTCCCCCACAGTCCAAAGACATGCGGTACAGGTGAATTGGGTGGGCTAAATTGTCTGTAGTGTACATGTGTGAATGAGTGTGTGTGGATGTTCCCAGACATGGGTTGCGGCTGGAAGGCCATCCGCTGCGTAAAAACATGCTGGATAAGTTGGCGGTTCATTCCGCTGTGGCAACCCCGGATTTATAAAGGGACTAAGCCGAAAAGAAAATGAATGAATGAATGATTTAAATGTTAAGCAGTATGTTTTTGGTTGCAATGTAAGATTCTCTAAACAAAAGCAGCTCAGATGGGTCATTCATTCAGAAGCAGAGTTGGGTGTAAGGTGTTCCTGTATTCTAATTACATTTTTGGGAACGCAGTAATGTAATGAATTACATTTTACATTTGTGTAATTTGATTACAGTTACTAAGGTCAATGTCATTGCGTTACTTAGGTTACAAATATAGCTTTTAGAGGAAAAAAAATGCCTCTTAAATCACGTTTTTTACTGCAGCGTCAGTTAATAAGCATGTGCTTTTAAATTGCTGGAGAACGCAAGCTGAAATGGCTGCTGACAAGAGTGGCTGCTTCTTCAAATGGAAATACGGACATTACTTTAATTTCATTGACCATAAAAACTAAAATATTGCTGTGAAATGTAGTCTGTTTCTCAATTCCAAGAACGCAGAGAACGGACTTGCGTTCTTGTAAAGGCTGTTCTTGCTAGATTACCTCGGAAAAACAAACTCGGGAACAGAGAACGCGCCCTGTGAGAAATGAGATGCTGCGTTCGTCCTGATGGTCACATGACCTTCACGTATTTTTAACAAGAAATTATTTAAACATTACATCATATATACAACGATTTATTGTTGTCCCCCTTTTCAATAAATAAAACATTCACAAAAACTTTACAAATATATTTTGCACAATACAAATAAAACTGATTTCAATGCGAATTTCAGCAAATAAACACCCTTAATGTGTTTATGCCTTTATAAAGATTTTCATGTTAATGTTTACTTTCATTGTCTCATTTAGGGAAGCTCCTGAGATAAATAAGTTACATCTCTGAACTTTAATAATAAACAGATATAAAATCCTGCACTTTCCACCTCCTTTATTCAGCCGCAATGACTTCTGGGACTTCTTGAGCGAGTTTTGCACTCAAGTATGTATCCATGCATCCTCAATATCGGAACACATCCAGAAACCTTCACGCGTCCTCCGTTCTTGGGGTCTTGAATTTTGGAACTTAACTTTGACAGTTAACAATGAACGTTACATGAGAATACAAGGACGAAAGATCCCTGAAGATCTCGACCAGCAACTTGTTCAAACTTGTTGAACAAAAAGTATTTTATGACAATACTCGTCACCAAGGAGGACACCACCTCCCAAAAACACGGCAGTCCAAATTGGATTCACATATCGTTCACATATTGCGTCTTTAGTGCGCGTACATTTGTTATTTCCAATGGAGGCGCGTGGCTTGCGCACACATATTCGGAGCGTATATTGCACTTGCTCTCATTTTCCAGGCGCACCAGTTGGAAACTGCGAGTCACGTGACAATAACTGACTGATCAGCTTCATATTTTGTATGGAATATACACATTTAGGTAGACTAATTACCTCAGACAAACACAGAACACCCAAACACTGCAGTGCTTTTTCATACTATGGATGTCAATGGTTACAGGTATCCAGTTTTCTTCTAAATGTCTAAAAAGCAAAAAAAAAAAAAACAGGTTTGGAAGAAGTGAATGATGAGAGAATTTTAAGTTTTGGGTGAACTCTAAGTATTTTGAATATGTCAAGCTGCTGTGATCAACCCATTGTAATGTTTTTTCAGTGAATATTAAATGACTGAAAGAGCTGCAGTTCATTTTGTATTTTATAGGTATATTTTATATCTTTTAAAATTTCAAATTAAAGTAATTAGTAATCTGATTACTTTTTACATGAAGTAATTAGTAATGTAATTAGCTTACAATTTTCCAGTAGTAGTTAGTAATTTGTAATCTATTACTTTTTAAAGTAACTTACCCAACACTGTTCAGGAGTCAGATAACACTACTCGTACTGTATTTATCTGAATCTCTAAAAAAAGACTCAGGAATCGTTCATTTTTGTGAGTCACACCAGATTCCACTGTATGTTTTTGATTCTGTGACTGAACTTACTTGTAAGAGCCAGAATCAGACTATACTTGTTTTATGCTTCCAATTCTCTAAAAAGAATTGGCTTATAAAAGTTATTCATTTAGTTATTTATTCATTATAAATCAAACCATCTAGTCAAAGTCATTTGTTCTTACTACACTGGATTGTTTGGTTAGTTGTTTTTTCCCTGGATTACACTCCCATCCTGCACATAGGACAAGTTAACACTCAATTAAAAAAGTTCCATCAAAAACATTCCTACACTGAGAACTCTAGTTGAAAAACCTCCTATTATACTGGTATACATTATACAAACCCTATTAGCAACTATACAAGAAGCAGTTTACAAACAGCTGTATAAAATCCACCGCCACTATGCATTTCAAACATCCCGTCACGCAGACAGTCATGCTACATGTTTCCTTTGCCAAGGCCAACAGTTGGAAACCATGGTCAAACATCAATTGTTCCAAAAATCCTTGGGCTTATATCAGGCCCATCGAGAACAACAGTGGCTGCTTCATTAAACCCAGAGGACTTACAGGGCTCCAGTACTACTGGTACCTCATTCACACGCCCACAGAGGCTGGAAGCTGCAGACCTTATGTAATCAACACCTGCTGGGGCTTTTGCTGTCACTGCTGTTCTCTTGCAGTGCTTCAATCTACACCATGAGCAGAAATGCACATCACTACCTGTATGCAGACAGGTGGTAAAGTTACACACCTTTCAGTTTCCGAAAGTGTTGCTGAGAACTGCTGGGCCAGAGCATTTCTATCTGGTATTAGCATGCATTTTCAATGATCCTTTAACAAGTGGTCTATCGAGAGCATTACTTCTGGTGTTAATGTGGACTCAAATGCGTGCTCATTGAGACTCTTCTCTCTAATTTGTTCATTCAATTAAATTCATCTTTATTTCTATAGCGCTTTTACAATGTAGATTATGTCAAAGCAGCTTAACATAGAAGTTGTAGTAAATTGAAACATGTCAGTCCAGTTTCCAGAGTTTAAGTTCAGTTTAGTTCGGTTCAGTGTGGTTTAATTTTCACTGCTGAAAGTCCAAACACTGAGGAGCAAATCTATCGATGCGCAGCTCCACAAGTACCTGAATTCATGATCTACATCTATAATGCTTGTGGGAGCTCTCAGTGATACGCACAAGTACTACTGAATGAATGAACTCATGTTATGCTGCTTATATTATAAGCAGGAATAAAAGTGAATGAAAATGTTGCAATATTTTGATCATTATTTATGGGATTTCATAAAACCAAACAAAGCAATCTCACGGCAATTCATAACTTTTTGATTAAGTGACTATTTCAGATTTATTTGTATTAATAAAGTACATTTAAATAGGACGCTTTTTAAAAAAATCCCTTTTTAAAAAAATTAATTCATTCATTTTCCTTCGGCTTAGTCCCTTTATTCATCAGGGGTTGCCACAGCGGAATGAACCGCCAACTTATCCAGCATATGTCAGCACAATAGCCAAGTGGTTAGCGCGTCGACATATGGTGCAGTAGCATGTCAGGGCGTCCTGAGTTCGAATCCCGGCTTAAGGACATCCCCCCCCCCCCCCCCCCCCTCTCTCTAACTTCGCTTCCTGTCTTAATACTGTCCTATCTAATGAAGGCAAAAAGGCCAAAAATAAATATTTAAAAAAACAAAAAAACCTATCCAGCATAATTTACACAGCAAATGCCCTTCCAGCTGCAACCCAGTACTGGGAAACACCCATACACTCTCATTCACACACATAATGTATACTATGGACAATTTCATTCATTCATTTTCTTTTCGGCTTAGTCCCTTTATTAATCAGGGGTCGCCACAGCGGAATGAACCACCAACTTATCCAGCATTTGTTTTATGCAGTGGATGCCCTTCCAGCAACCCATCACTAGGAAACACCCCTACACACTCAATCACACACATACACTACGGCCAATTTAGCTTACCCAATTCACCTATAGCGTACGTCTTTGGACTTGTAGAGGAAACTGGAGCATCCGGAGGAAACCCATGCAAACACGGGGAGAACATGCAAACTCCACACAGAAACGCCAACTGGACCAGCCGAGGCTCAAATCAGCGACCTTCTTGCTGTGAGGCGATTGTGGTAACCACTGCACTACCGTGTCACCCCTACAGCCAATTTAGCTTATTCAATTCACCTATACCACATGTCTTTGGACTGTGGGGGAAAGCAGAGCACCCGCGAACACGAGAAGAACATGCAAACTTCACACAGAAACATCCAACTGGCCGGGGCTCGAACCAGCAATCTTTTTGCTGTGAGGCGACAGTGCTAACCACTGCACCACTGACTAGTTCCCATGTCAAATATAATTTTCACAAATTTTGAGATGGTGCCTAAAACTGAGAAATAAATTTCCACACAGTTTGGGCCACAGACAGTAAATGATTTGACAATTCTGCTTGTAAGCAAGCAGGAATAAAAATGACAAAAAAGTTGTGGCAAGAATCCAAGAATGTGTTCATCATAATCCATGTGATTTAGTAAAACCAAGGCATTCTCCTGACAATTCGTAAATTTTGACTTAGTGGCTAATTCATATTAATTTGTATGATTTTAGTAGTTGTCACAATCACCAGCGATCTAATCCTGGCAGAGCGCTGGTAAACCCGCAGATCGTTAAAGGATTACAAATTCATGATAAGTATTGACTACAAGTTCCAGTCATGCACTGCTCACACACACCAGTTCCTCATTTGGTAGATTACACACACTCATGGCTGGGAGCTGCTTATGAACTGATTACAAGGACTATTTATACACCACACACACACACACATCAGGGCTGAGTCTTGTTATACTCGCTTTGTGAACATTATGACGCGTTTTCCCTTGCCTTGCTTTGCCGTGTTTTGACCCTCGCCTTGCTTGTTTGTTTGTTTGCGTTGCGTTGCCTGCCTGTACTGACAATTTGCCTGTGTATTGACCACGACTCTGGATTTCCTGTATACATCCTGACCATTCTCTATTCAATAAACCCTGCATTTGGATTTGCACTCCTTTGTCAGTGTCCAAATCACATTACACTAGTACATTTTAGCACAATTTGGTCATCCCCCAATGAGGTGTAGGTTTAGGAGTGGGGTTTGGGGGCATGCTTCCTTTTAAAAATCATATGTTTTCATAAGAATGAGATTGTTAGAATTTGAAGGAATTAGCCACTTTTCTGACAATGTGTTTCCTCTTGAAATTGGGCTGACACAGTGAAGTATGAATGTCTTTCTTAGTACTCTCTCAAAACACTGATAACAATCATGTTAAGTCAGCAGGTGTTTTTTGTGTCTTTAAGAACATAAGAAAAAAAATTTAATAAATAACCTCGACTTGTCAGAGCATTTATATACTGCAGCTCTCTGATGATTTATCGTGCTTCTATTATCTTGACTCGTAAGTCGCTTTGGATAAAAGTGTCTAGATAAGTAAATATATATTTTTTTTTTTACATATTTTAAAATGTTTTGGCCTGCTATTACTAAAGCAGTCCAGTAAAATGTGTTTTAGATAGTCTCTACAAGACTCAAAATGATTTAGATCCCATTTACACAACTTGCTTATACCAGTCATCCATTTGTGATCTGACTGAAGAAAAAAGAAAACCTATCCTAATAGCAGATGTAAACCAGACCAAAGAATGAACATTGCAATATTCAACTGGAGTGCAAAATTTTGCTTTTAAGACCCCACACTCTTTACATTTGCATTCTTCATTTTGAACAAAAGTACATTTAAATAGGATGCTAATTTTTAAAAATCACTAGACTAGGTACCATCTCAAATATTGTTCACAATTTTTGAGATGGTACCTAAAACTAAGAATTAAACTCCATCACAGTTTGGGCCACAGACAGTAAATTACTTGACAATTCATGATGCTTGTAGAGCAGTGATGTGCTATTATTTTTCAAGGGATCAGACATGCTGGCTATGACTCCCATGGGACAATAAAATGGCTGAAAAATCCCTTTGGTTTCCACGGAAAGAGGGCCCAGAGTCTTATCCCGAGACTAGGGCCATTAAAAAAATCATGCAGCAGCCAGGTATGATAGATCAGGTATGATAGACATACAGACAGACAGACCACAACATGCTGTGGATTGTAGACTAAGTATTGATTATTAATTTAACTGAATTTAACTATTCTTGAAACATTTGTAAACACTGTAAAGCTGCATGACTCTTATTTACTGCTTAAATCACCTCCTTGCAAGTGGAGAAATAGTGATTGTACTGGAAATTGCATGCATGTTGAGTCTATTATCAAGTCATTATCAGGAGAAAGACAGCAAGAGCCACTCAGTCTAGTGTTTAACCTCATATCAAAAACATTTGCAAAACACACATAAATACAGATTAGATAATGATATCTGCAAACATATAATGCTCTATTCAATACACATGTAAACACACACTCAACAATCACATAGACAATGGTTCTCGTATCGTTCCGAACCTGTGTGATCATCTTTTTTCTGTGGGAATAAAAGAAGTTTTAAAAATTGTGTCCATAAAAGGATTATTAATGGGGTCCAAATCAACATAAATCAATCAATCAATCAATCAATCAATCCATCCATCCATCCATCCATCCATCCATCCATCCATCCATCCATCCATCCATCCATCCATCCATCCTTATATTTATTGACACATCCATCTATCCATCCCATCTACAGTATCTATACATCCATCCATCCGTCCGTCCGTCCATCCATCTACAATATTTGGGACATATATGATCATATATGTTTGGGTTGAGTTTAATTTCTGCTTCACTAGTGTCCATTCAGCGTTCACCATTGGATTTACAAATATGTACATATATGTTCAAACATATAAGCCATAATGTATTATTATATATTGTATAAAATGTAGTTATAATTTATAATATAATTAGTTATAATGTTATACATGTATGGGCGGCACAGTGGCTCAGTGGTTAGCACAGTCTCCTTACGGCAAGAAGGTCGCTAGTTCGAGTCCCGACTGGGCCAGTTGCCATTTCTGTGTGGAGTTTGCATGTTCTCCAAACATGGTAACAAATAAATGGTATTATTATTTTGTTATTCTGTAAATCAATCAATCAATCAATCAATCAATCAATCAATCAATCAATCAATCAATCAATCATACCTGGCTGCTGGATGACTTTTTAATGGCCCTAGACTCTGGATAAGACTCTGGGCCCTCTTTTCCTGAAAGCCAAAGCGATTTTTCAGTAATTTTATTGTCCCACGGGTGTAAATCATTGCCAGCATGTCTGATCCCTTTAAAAATAATAGCACACCTCTGCTTCAAAAGCATCCGGTCTCCCCATAGTCCAAAGACATGCAGTATAAGTGCATTGGGTAGAAAAAATTGGAAATAGTGAATGAGTGTGTGTTTGAATGTGAATGAGTATGGGTGTTTCCCAATGCTGGGTTACGGCTGGACAGGCATTCGCTGCGTAAAACATATGCCCGAATAATTGGTGGTTCATTTCGCTGTGGCAACCCCTCATAAATAAGGGCCTAAGCCAAAGAAAAATGAAGGAATGAATGTTATATATAAGTTCATATATATATATATATATATATATATATATATATATATATATATATATATATATATATATAAATAAATATACAACAGTTCTGTCTGGTTCTTGAATCTGATTGGCTGATAGCCGTGTGATATTCTGCCAGTAACAGCACTCGTACCGCCTCTTCACACTTCACCCTTGTGTATAACTCCACCCATATACAGCAACAAGCAGTGGACACTCTACAGTTTGACAAATATTGCTGCTGTTGGACAACATAATGTACTTTTGAGGCTTTTTAGTCGAGAATGTAGTTGTTTAGATTGCAACTATGCAGTTTATTTATAAGGATAGCGCCTATTTTTAAATATTTATAATTTCCGAGAGACAGCGAGTCGGCGGCCACTAGCCTGTCTTTGAGCAGACCAAAGACGATTGGCGTTGTCTATTCACAAGATGGCGCCAGGACCGCATAATAAGCCCTTAGAGGAGGAAAAATACAGCGTAATTTTAAACTACAGCTGATTAAATCATTATAAAACATGTAAGTGACTTTCTAAGTTGATGTCTCTCTTTTGTATGTGGTAATGCTGTATTTATACCATAGTAATTGTAGTGTGTTGAGTGAGATGGGACTCATTTTAAAGTCTTAAAACCGGAGATGGCCATCTGTTTCTAATGAGTCTCCTGTTTTCGCCACTGCAGACTAGTTCAGTAAACAGAAAGAAAGAAGAAATCTGGTAGTGATTGCGTTGCTTTGGCTTTTTCTGGGTTAATTTTGTGATCTCCCGATTGCAAGAGAGGAATACTGGGAAATCTCTGTAGACTGATGGCATTTCATGCTGTTCAGTCTTATAATCTAAAAATGTGAGTAAAATCACCTGTTTTGTCATCACTTTAGACATTACGCTAGAGAATCAATCAAATACTAGCTCTAAAGTGACGTGAGAATGAGCAACGGTTCCTGCTGTTCTGACGTCAGCTGCAAATGTGAATGAATAGCCGAAGAAAGTAGTTCCTCGTACAAAAGGATTTTTAGCCTCTCTGTGTTTGATTCTCTTTTTTAAATACACAATTATGCCATCAAACGGTTGTATAAACGCAGTATCACACAAGTAGCAGTGCAATGTGGCTGTATATCGTCACTGATGGGACAATAAGGCACTTGCACGCCTCCCACCAGTGCGGATATACAGCCATATTGCACTGCTACTTGTTTGATATTGCTCATATATATATATATATATGAGCAATATCAAACAAGTAGCAGTCCAATATGGCTGTATATCCACACACACACACACACACAGATGAAGTCAGAATTATTAGCCCCCCTGAATTATTAGCCCCGTTTATTTTTTTTCCCCCAATTTCTGTTTAATGGAGAGAAGATCTTTTCCACACATTTCTAATCATAATAGTTTTAATAACTCATTTCTAATAACTGATTTATTTTATCTTTGTCATGATGACAGTAATTAATATTTGATTAGATATTTTTCAAGTCACTTCTATACAGCTTAAAGTGACATTTAAAGGCTTAACTAGGTTAATTAGGTTAACTAGGCAGGTTAGGGTAATTAGGCAAGTTATTGTATAATGATGGTTTGTTCTGTAGACTATCAAAAAATATAGCTTAAAGGGGCTAATAATTTTGTCCTTAAAATGGTTTTTAAAACATTTAAAACTGCTTTTATTCTAGCCGAAATAAAACAAATAAGAAAAGAAAATTCAAAGAGGGGCTAATAATTCTGACTTCAACTATATATATATAAACATTTTTAAAATTCCAATCGTTGGAAAAAGATCTAAGAATTTGTGCAATATTTCAAAACATACATGACATTTTATATATGTAAAATCAAAATATGAAGTTATGTCATATATGTAATTTGCATATAATTTGCATATGTATCAGATTTATATATGGGAATATGGACTGCATTTAAAAAAAACATTTAATTTGACCTCTGTGCACCATTGTCTTGACTAAAAGAAGACTAAAATTCAGGTTTTCAGTCTTAGTTTTGATACATTTTCACAACAAATAATAAGCAGTTGAGAAGGTGCTGGTATTGAAAATGAGAAAAGCTGTATGTTTTGCTGTAGGGCAAAATAATCTGCTCTTTCAAGTAACCATGTGATCATTAATCCTCTTATAAAATGTCTGCCTTCAACCTATACACGACTGTTCACTCACCTCAATGGTATCTTGATGGCGATGTATCGATCCACTGCAATGGCCAACAAACTGAAGACGGAGCTCTGCGTGAGGACCAGCACAAAGCAAGCGATGAAGAGGCATCCATGAAAATTGCTGCAGAAGCCGATACTGATGGTGACAGCAAATGGAATGGCCAGGACTCCGACTGCAATGTCCGCCACGGCCAGCGACACCACAAAGAAGTTGGTGATGCTCTGAAGGTTGCTGTTGAGGCAGACGGCCCAGCACACCAAAACATTTCCAGCCACGGCCAGAATCGCAATCACCAGTTCAAGAACAATGTAGACAAGAGAAGACATGGTGCTATCAACCAGTGTGAAAGGACATCCTCAGGGACACACATAGTTGTGCTCCCGATAATTGCTCAGTGGGACCTCACTCCGCCACTCAATAGCTCTTGCAGTAGGTGTGAGGACTAGCCGATCCAACCATTCCGCCTGAATAAATTTCTCTGAGTTTGAAGGGAATGATGGGGTAGAAAATACACTTTGAAAGTCACTACAGTAAGTGGGGGGTCTGCGCAGACACACTGCAAACCTTGATTTACCCGTTTACCAGACTGTCCCTTAGGTCCAGCTCACTTCGGCTTCCATTCAGAGTCGTAAAGGAAACAGCTGCTAGACTGCATGAATCGACTCCCGTAGACGTTCCCTGGCACTTCTTTCCCTGTAGAAAGAACAATAATATCACACAATAAAACATCAACCTCTTTGGGTCACAAAAGCAATTCATCTACAAACAGGAGGCTTCCATCAAAAGGATGGCAGGCCAAATCAAACAATAAGGTTTTATTTTAGAAAAGACTCCCAACAATATGAATGCAATATTTGTGCATGCCTGCTATTTATCGACCTGGCCGGCACTTCCTCGGCTAGTTTCTAGGATGTGTACATGTTGAACTTTGCAATGCCTTTGCTATTATTGGCTTAGTAATGCGAACAAGTATTCTTTTGTACCCATTCATGTGATTCTGCCTTCATGTTCGATGGACTATCACAAGGTTTTTTCTTTATTACATAAATAAATGGTCATTATTATTCTGTTATATCATAACTGAACACTATAATTGTGTTTATTTAAAACAGTAATATTATGAAACATTATTACAAAGTTAAATAATATATCGTCGCCTTGGAATTATAAGGTTCTATCTGGGTTCTTAAGGATTTTGAGATATTGAGCTTCAAAGTTTTTTCATTCCATATAGCAAACAATACGTGTTATACAATTCTCTTTCATACAATAACATGACACAGAGACCCTAAATGTACTCTACATGTGAATTAAATTATTTGCCCTTGAAGGCCTAATATCAAATTTAAAGACTTTAAAAGAAAACAGACAATAAGCAAATGAGTCGTTGATTAACAAATGAGTAACAAAGTTTAATAAACACTAAAAATGTTTCACTGACTATATATACACAAATAAAAATATTTTTCATTTAATATATTACATTTTTTAAATAACTTTTCAATTTTTTTAACAACTTTTCAACTTTGAGAAGAAACAATTTTGTGTTTCATTCTGTTTTTTTTCTGCTGTCAACGGAGCAATCTGGCAGAATAACAAAGAAAGCTAATCCTGATTGGTTCCTGTGCGTGCATTCGATATGCTGATTGGCTCACAGAAAGAACCTTATAGAGCCAAGCTAGGTTTCAACATTGTAGATAAAACCTTTTTTGTTTTTCAAATAAAAGGTCTTAAAATGTAAACAACTTATAAAAACATCACATAATGTAAACAAGTTGTCATTTAATAAGAATATGTGAATAACTCAATTTTGACAAAAATGTCAGAACTTTATAATTCTAAGGTCACGATATATATTTTTTATTTTAATAGATTGGAAAATTACATTTTTTCCTATTACGGCAAGTTGAATATTCAACAAACATAATCTAGTGATCCATCAGAAATCATTTTAATATTCTGTACGGGTGCTCAATAAATATTTCTTATTATTCTCAATGTTGGAAACAGTTGTTCTGTTTAATATTTGTGAGGAATCTGTGATAAAATGTGAACAATCAGGATGAATAGACAGACAAGCATTTATTTGGAATAAATGTAATATTTTGTCAAAACAATAATGTTTGTTTACACTGTTGATAAATTTAATGTGAAATTTATTTAAACAATTCGATGAATATTGCTTAAAACGTAATCTAACGTTTAAGATAATAAGTCAGGGCTTCTCAAAATCTGGTCTCTGCTCCAGACCCGAGGAGAATTAAATCAATAATTGTGTGTAAGGGATTAAACATGCACACTTACAACTAGGGCTGGGCCGATAAATGATATTATATCAAATTGTGATAAAATTTATGTCGATAACAATGATAAACTCTGGACTTTTTTACTTTATATTGACCTAAGAGCCAATCACACAGCAGAAATGTGCAACAATGGGAATCTAGAAGTGTGTTGATATTTAAATAATGATTGAAAATAGGTTATGCTATTTAATGGAGTCTCTAATTTTCGTGGCTTCGGTCATTGTTGGGGTACTCCTTTATATCTGAAAGGATTAACAACTGATATCGAAATATACAGTTGAAGTCAGAATTATTAGCCCCCCTTTGAATTTTTTTTCTCTTTTAAATAATTCCCAAATTATGTTTAACAGAGCAAGGAAATTTTCACAGTCTTACTTGCTTTGTTTCGGCTAAAATAAAAGCAGTTTTTTAATTTAAAAAAAGTCTTTTTAAGGTCAAAATTATTAGCCCCTTTAAGCTATATTTTCGAATGTCTACTAAACAAACCATCTTTATACAATGACTTGCCTAATTACCACAACCTGCCTAGTTAACCTAATTAACCTAGTTCAGCCTTTAAACTGCCCTTTAAGCTGAATACTAGTATGTACTTACCCACTGCACATTTGTAATTATGTACACACCCACTGTACATATACATTTGTAATTGTTTATCTATCTGCAATCTTCTGATTATTAATAGCAACCTGTACATATTTCCATCTATTGTAAATCTCTGTTCATAGCTAATACAACCTGTATATAATGTTCATAGTACATCTATTTGTAAATATCACCATAGTTTTTTCTATAACTGCACTTTATAACTTATACCAGTATCCTGCACTTGCTGCTATTGCACTCCTGGTTAGACCTAAACTGCATTTCGTTTCCTTGTACTTGTACATGTGTAAGGACAATAAAGTTGAATCTAATCTAATCTAATCTAGTATCTTCAAAAATATCTAGTGAAATATTATTTACTGTCATCATGGCGAAGATAAATGCAAGTTAAACTTGTAATCTTGTTGCTTTTTATGTCTTTTATGACATTTGCTGTAATCGGGCAACACTCTTCACCGTAGTGAGCATTTAAATGTGTGAGATTGTCGGTTTCCAAAAGAAAAGACGTGTGCGTTCATTTTGTTTCAATCTCAACACAAAACTGTTGTCTGATTTGTAACGAGATGTGTTTGAGTTGTGAAGAATGGAAACACCACTATGTAGCAAAAGATTAGTCAGCTGATGCAATACAGATAGCGTCAACTTTTCACATTAGACTGCTCTGTATTTTCCATCATGTTACTTTTGACCCACCTCTGGTTTTGTTTTGTTCAAAAACTGCTGACACTTAAAGTAAGTGTCACTTGCTGTTTCGCCACTTTTGCACTTGTTATTAATGCATTTTAAATGCAATAGGCATTAAAAAAAAGGTTTATATATAGTTGAAGTCAAAATTATTCGCCCTCTCGTGAATTTTTTATTCTTTTTAAAATATTTCATAAATGATGTTTAACGAAAGGAATTTTTCACAGTATTTCCTATATTTTTTCTTCTGAAGAAAGTTTCATTTCGGCTAGAATTAAAGCAGTTTAAAACCCATTTAAAACATTTCAAGGTCAGTATTATTAGCCCCCTTAAGCAATCTTTGTTTTCAATTCTCTATAGAATAAACCACTGTTTTGCCTATACCTTAACTTGCCTAGTTAACCAAATAAACCTAGTTAAGCCTTTAAACTACACTTTAAGCTAAATATTAGTGTCTAGTTAAATATCTAGTGAAATTTTATGTACTGTCATCATGGCAAAGATAAAAGAAATCAGTTAGTTTATTATAACTATTGTGGGCAGCACAATCACCTCACAGCAAGAAGGTCGCCAGTTCAATTCTGTGTGGAGTTTGCATGTTCAGAGTCTGTGTGGAGTTTGCATGTTCTCCCCGTGTTCACGTGGGTTTCCTCCGGGTGCTCCGGTTTCCCCCACAGTCCAAAGACATGTGGTATAGGTGAATTGGGGTAAGCTAAATTGTCCGTAGTGTATGTGTGTGAATGAGTGTGTATGGGTGTTTCCCAGTGATGGGCTGCAGCTGGAAGGGCATACGCTGCGTAAAACATATGCTGGATAAGTTACCCCAGATTAATAAAGGGACTAAGCCGAAAAGAAAATAAATTAATGAATAACTATTATGTTTAGAAATGTGTTGATAAAATCATAACCAATTGTTTTAGATCTTGGACATTTATAAAAATTCAGATTTGGACCTTTGAATTGAGACTTTGAGAACCCCTGTAGTAAACACTGGGTGATAATGCTCAATCTGAAACAAGTTCAAAATGTAAAGCATCAAAACATTTCTTTCTGTACGTGTAATTAAATCAGTCTGGCAAGACCATTTTGTGATCTTTATTGTGGTTTTGTGTAAACCTATCTAGATAAAATTGAGTAACCTCAGCATGTCATCCAAGGTAGACCACATTGTCTTTTATTGTTATCTTTTATAAGAGATTTCTTATCTCAGCTCTAGTTTGATTGATCAGGCTCAAAAAAAGTGATGATTACAGTCACAGTTACTCTTCCTATGTAGTTTAGTGTTGCTGTAGGCTTTTTTTAGTGCAGCGTGACTTTGGTATGATAGAATGACAAACTGTTTCCAACGCACAGCGTTTGCATCAACGACACTATTCTACCAAAACACTTCCTGCGCATTAGAATGAGGTACTTTCCAAATCACGTTGAGCAGTTATGCGGTATCATAATATTAAGCACATTGTAGCAGGATTGAAATGATGTGTATAACAGCTATAATTATTAAAGAATAAAAAGGAAGTTGGAGTGCTGGAATAGTATATTTGGCAGAAATTCACCAAGCTTGTTCTTCTGTGTGAGATGAAATTATGCCGAAGGTTTTGAGGACTATAATATGTTGTGGCATATGCTTATCTATCATTATAAAAAGCATGCTTAAAGGGATAGTTCACTCCTGTTAATTTATCACCCTCAGACCATCAGAGATTTACGTTTTAAGATTTTAAAGGAACACTTCCCTAGTTAAAGAGGTGAGATTTACATTTTTGAATCCATTCATGCAATCTCCAGGTCTGGTTGGAGCAGTTATAGCTTAGCTTAGCATAAATCATTAAATTGGATTAGACCATTAGCATCTCGCTTAAAAATGTAAAAAAAAATAAATAAAAAAATAAATAAAAAAGAGAGAGAAAAGTTTGATACTGTGTACTAAGCTAAGCTGCTCTTTTCTAGGTCGATATGGATATGGGAACTAATAATCAACCCTGCAGGCACAGGACGTCAACATGATGTCATTTTGACGTTGTACCCCAACAACTTGGGGACATTGGATTTTGTTTGGAAATGAAAATCGGGTTGACGCCAGAACCCAATATCAGGCCCAAATCAATGTTCAACCTAAAATCAACCAAATATCAACATCTAATTATGTTACACCTTAACGTTGTGTGGACATTAACACTATGACATCTATCAGATGTTGGACTTTGGTCGCTTTCGAACACAACCTAAAATCAACCAAATATCAACGTAATTTTTCAATGTTTTTTTTTTTTTTTTTTTTTTAGTTTTTTAGGACAGTAGTATCTTCAGCAGAAAAGATATCCAAGGATGCCATTCTAAATTGTAAAAAAATCTGTTTTTGACACAAATGAAGACAGCAGAAGTGAATAATTCATTTATCCTGACATGTTTCTCAAAATGAAATATATGGTGTTCAAAAGAGAATTTTTGTTTTGTTTTTTTACCCAGACATTTAAAAAGAATTAATTTTAGACCAGTAATCATAATACCACAATATTTTTATCCAAGGCTATCATACCGTCAGAATCTTGTACCAGCCCATGCCTACCCGATTCAACGATTTATGCTAAGCTAAGCTAAAAGTGCTCCCGCCAGACCCAGAGATCAGCTGAATGGATTTATAAATGATTAAACTCAACTGTTTACTCTAGGGGAGTTGTAATAGGAGCGTATTTCCAAAAAAAAAAGAAGTAGAATTTAGTTTCCGGGCACAAACTCACACAGGTTTACAGTATCTAGGATAAGCATGAGAATGTACCCATTTTATGTACAATACAGCACATGTCCTTGCTGTGAACGAACAGCATTAGCTCACAGTGAGTTTGTGCCCGCATATACATTGATATATACACCAATATGTGTCATAACTGTCAAGTCCAGTTGCTGAGGATGTGGATTAAAAGTAGTAATGTGGTATATTCTAAAAATGCTGGGTTATTTTAACAAAATTGTGAAAATGTGGATAGTTTTAACCACTAGGTTAATATTGGGCTGTTAAATTCAACCCAGCAGTTGGATTTGACAATATCTTAACCAAATTTGGATTAAAACAACCCAGCATATTTTTAGTGTGTAATTAATAGTAAGTTTGGTGATTCGGTTTATTTTGCCTGTAAGTTTTTTTTTACTGTCATGGTGGGTTGCACCACTATGGATTAAGCAAAATCTAGATTAAATCAAGGTTTATCTTACTTTAAAAGTGGTTTCTTGAATAAATTAACATTATTGATTAAAAATATATTTATTTGTTTTTTAAGTTCTGCTGAAAAAAAGTACAACAACATCTTAAATATCTTGAGGATGCATTGTGGTTTACTATTCTTTAATGGTTAAGGGTAGAGTAATTCTAAGATGCATCTGTCCAAAATAACTTCATCAAAAATAATTCCAATAGGCTGAATGACATCTTACAGCAGACAAAGATATTGTTGAATACAATAACAAAAAATACTTAAATACACCATATAATACTTGCAATACTTGTAAATTTTTTTGTAAATAATTTCATACACTGCAAAACCCAACAGTGAACTTTATCAAATGAAATGAGTGTAGTTAACTCAAAATTGACTGAAAGTTAATGCTACTCATTTGAAAAGAGTTTTGAACTCAATGTTGAAGGTAATACGTTAATGAAATACCTCATTACTTCAACTTAAATGGAGTAGGTTCGCAGTACTCATGTAGATTAGTTTTTTTAACTCAAATGGTTTATAGCAATCGGTTTCCTCAAACGGTTTGAGTTGCCCTAACTTATTGAGTTTTACAGTACTCGGTTTGAGTTCTCTTAATTTATTGGGTTTTACTGTGCTCAAATTGCTTCGTTTACCCAAATGTATTAAGTTACCTTAACTTTTACAGTGTAAAGAAATATTTGTAGATAACTGTCAAATAACATGGACACGAACATTTCATTATATATAATGTATATTATGTCACATATTTTATAGTTGAAAGTTCATGTCCATGTCTTTTGACAGTTATCTACAAATATTTTTATATGAAATGATTTACAAAAAAAATTATTTAAAGTATTGCAAGTATTATATGTATGTAAGTGGAGATATATATAGCCACTTACATACATTCAGATTAATATTTTATTACAAAAAAGTGTGCTTAAATATTTTAACATTTCTTGTTAATTTAAAATATTGTCATTAAGATCAGAAAATTACAGTTGTACACAATAACAAATGTTTTAATTTGTTGTGCGACTGAATACTGGAGTTATTCCACCAGATATTGATTTATTCTGGAGTTAAAACATGGATATTGTGTTATCTAAAAATGTATATAAACATGCCTGTAAACATGACAATGACACCTTTTTAATTTTTATATTTATTTATGCAACCATATAATTGTTATTTTAAACACACACATGGTACAAATTAAACTGAGGTGATAAAATAAAAAACGCTAATAAAGGATGAAAGAATGCCATTTAAATAGTTTTAGTAAACAAATTCACACAAACATGTCACACTGTAGAAAGTTGTTGCCAACGATTGTCATTATTTGTTCTGTATATATTTACACTGTAAAAAATTATATGAACAATTAGCCATGACAGCATATGTTTTTAGTTCATTGTAACTTTATAAACTACATTAGTCATAATCTAACTTATTTTAAAAAGTTATGCAAGCAGTTTTAAGTAAGTTTAACATAATATAAGTTCAGAGGACTCATAAGGTTAATTTGATTCAGCTTAAAATTTTCAGGCAACCAGGGTTTGTGTTTGCTGAATTTAAAGTATAGATTGTCAGAATGAACGAATAATACAAGTGTCACATTAAATTAAGAGGCAGAAAAAATATATTTTATCTAAAGTCAGCACTGTCAGCTATCTCTCAGACGTTATTAATAACCAAACACAGCTGTTAACACTGTAAAAAGACTTCCGTTCTGTTACTCACTTTGGCTGTGTTTCCGCTGCGCACCTGAGTTGTCTGTTTCTCTTCAGGAATCTCATCGCTTCTCAGTCTCAAACCTCAGAACTTGGTGAATGTAAATACGTGAAGTACAAATTAAATAATTCCACACGTTTTCATCACCCTGACGTGATAAGTTTCTAGGCTATTTTGAAGGTGTTTGGTCCAGTTGTGCTGACTAGCAGCTTCTCTCGCGCTCCGCGGAGTTGTGGCGTCCACAGAGAAGAGCGCGCGCTTTCACGGTGTCACTCACGCGCTCTGAGAGAAACAGACGCGCGCCTGATTGGTTTTCGTGGTTACATCAAACATGATGTTTTTCTCACTACAAGGGGATCGTGGGTGGTGACTACTTCATCATACTGTCGTGTCATTCTTCAAACTCCCTGCTGTTACAGCAGTGGGCTAAAATGCATTATACTGAATACTAAACAGGCTAAATAAATAAACTATGCATTTTAATAACTATTTTTTGTTGTTGTTTGTCCAATCATAATAGTATTAAACCTTTTAATAAATTCATTTATATATAATTATTGTAATTCTTTAATGAAAAATGCAAATAGCTTAAATATATACGCATAAAAATGTAAATAAAGGATGTTTTGTATCACCAAGTGATTAAATGTTTTATCTAACTGCTTGTGACAACTAATAACATAATTATAATTTTGTTTATATAAAATTAATTCTTGAAATAATGTGTTTTGTAGTTATTTGCCAAATCTAACAGTGGAAAAAAGTTTCTTAAATGTTTAAGATTATAATTCTGTAACTTAATGTATAGGCTAGGCCTAAATCTTTTGAGATAATCGCGAACATTAGTGTTTTCCAGTTATTGACACCTGACGTTTTATACATGAAACAGGTTCGTATTTTACAAACGATAGCCTATGTTTTATGATAGTTTGTAAACTATTTTTAACGGCGTCTTTGCAAAGCAGTCGGACAGACAATAGCTGATGTAAACGTGAGGAAAGGAAATGAGGAACCTGCGATGGTACCGAGAGGTTGTGTGATTTCTCACGTACAGCTGAAACATCCTGCTTCACCTCAGGGCCACATGAAGATAAATGTATGTAATCAGCAGAGCAGAGGCTCAGTCCACCCACCGAGACTTCATTAAAGCACGCAGCGCACACTGCAATCACATTTCTTCATGTTTGGAATAATCTGACTAGACTTTTTGCGCCCCGACTATATGGCAAGCCGTATTAACAATCAATCTGGAAACACTAATCAATATTTTCATTCTACTAGTAGGCTACCTGTTTTTTTTTTTAGGTTTTACATTACGACATTTTACATTAATGAGTATTTATTAAAGAACTATATTCCTGTGAAATCTAAATAAAGTTCTTTAGATATTAGTATTAGTATGTTAGGGCTGGTACACACCAAGCCAACACCAAACATCTTGAACCGCGAAACCAAACTGTGTTGTTGCCTCGCATTGGCTCACATCTGGTTCTGTCTGGACCAAAAAGCTGTGCATAAACACACCAAACGGACAGCAGGTGGGAGGAGGTGACTTTACACACCGGAGGGCAGTATTGTTTTCTCGTCCAGGAAACCGGACCTTCCAACACACACATGCAAATCGTAAACAAAGAAGCATCATTATCATAATAATCGTCAGTCACGAAGGGATTGACTCCTGCAAGTACTTCTGTTAATCTAATAATTCATATTGTTTGCAAATATTTGAGAAATTACTGCAGGCATCCCAACACCGGTGCAGAACTGAGTCAACAAGCTCTGACAATAACCTGTTGAAAGATGACGTGTGGAACACAGACTAGCCGGACTGATGAAGCTCAACAGCCGGTCATCGGCTTGGTGTGTCCCGCCCCTTATATCTTAAGGATATCTATAAACTACACTAAGAAATATCCATAAATTAGCATTTTTCCATATTTTGTGATTCATGTTTTTATTTTTCCTCATTTATTTATGCTTTTGAATTGCTTTATGAGACCTTGATCTTTCTTCCAACTACTTTTAACGTTACAATTTGAAAATGTGACTTTTATCAACATTTTTAATAGTTGAAAGTGATTTTATTAAGTTTTCATTGTAGGCCTATGTATTACAAATTTGACATTTTTTTCGTATTCATTAGGCACAATTACTGGCAGCACTTTACAATAAGGTTGTATTAGTTATTGTTAGCTAATGCAATACTAACATAATCAAACAATGAGCATTGCATGTATTACAGTATCTGTTCATGTTAGTTAGGATTAGTAAAGGAAAATACAGATGTTTATTGTTAGTTCATGATAACTCACGGCGCATTACCTAATGTTAGCAAGCATGAGTTTGGATTTTAATAAGGCATTAGTAAATGTTGAACCATGATTATTAAATGCTGTACAAGTATTGTTCATACTTAGTTCATATTATTAAATATATTAACTAATGAAACCTTATTGTAAAGTGTGACCCAATTACTGAATACTAACAACATGAAAATAAATGATACTATATGTTTTATCCACCTTTTTACAATGTTTGATATTACTTTGTGTGAATTAGGGTAGTAACTTTCTTTACAACTTCCATTAAAAAAACGTAGGATTACTTAGGATTGATAAAAGTACTTTCATGAGACCATCAAAGACACTAAATACTCAAAACAAGTCTTCGGGCTGCAATACTAAGGCTGTGTTGAATATTACTTTACTTTGTAGAATATAAAGAAAAAATAATATGGAGAAACAACAATGAAACTCAAAAAAGCTTTGGATATAATATTGTAATGTTTTTTTATGACCGATAAACAAAGCTAAATGTACCTTTCAACACTGTTTTCAGGGTATATGAATTAATTGTAATGCAGCCTTATTTAAAATGAATTGTTTCAGTTATTTTGAATGGAAGTTCCCCAAACTATCATCTATTACTCTACCAATCTATTAAACTACAACATTATATTATATAATAATTATAAAATAATATATAATCATATATTATATATATATAATATTATCTTAACCACGCCCCTCTTAAGGCTGATTTATACTTCTGCATCAAGCACACAAGTATCGTCTGGCGCAGCCTACGCACGGTCGCATGGCCCTCACCGTGGCTGACGCCGACGCTAAAGCCTGGTTTATACTTCTGTGTCGAGTGATCCGTGTGACCCACAGCGCATGCAATGCGCATAGCAGTGCATTTATACTTTTTGCGCACTGTTTGTGTTGTTTTGCAATAACACTTCTGGAACACTAGCTGGTAGTAGGTTTTTATGTTTCTCTGTCTCAAGTTTCTTTTTCTGAATGCTACCTTAATGTACAAGTGGCTCAAACTCGCTCATTTTAAGGCGGGAATCAGCGGATGTGCAACAACTTTAATCATAAGGTAAACACAATACACCAGTTTCCATCTATAGAGCTCCTTCACGGGACTCCACACTTGTAAACACTCGCTCACCTCCGCCCTCACTCGTCAGCAATACCAAGCTGACCAATCACAGAACTTACGCTACGAGTCATTGTGACGTGTAGTTAAATTTTTTAAAAGGTGCGCTTCAGCGTTGGGCCACAGCAAGGGCCATGCGACCACATGTAGACTGCGCCGGAGCATACGCGTGCGCTTAACGCAGAAGTATAAATCAGCCTTAAAAACCACTCAAAAAATGTAACTACACGTCGCAACGACATTTGGTCGGCTTGGTAGCGCTGACGAGTGTGGCCGAATCTGAGCCGCGCAAACCCAATAGAGCGAGTGTTTAGAAGTGTCGAGTTCGTGAAGGAGGTCCAATTGGAAAGATTTGTTTTGTGTTTAAAGTCGATGCACGTCTGCCAGTTCCCGCCCCTGAATGAGCGAGTTTTAGCTATTTCTACATTAAGGTAGCGTTCAGAAAAAACAAAACATCTGCGAAGAAACTTGACAGAGATGAACATAAAAACATCACTGCCTGCTAGCGTTTCGGAATCACAAACAGCATGCAGAAGTATAAATACCCAGCAACGTCCAAGGAATGCGCCGTGGGTCACGGCAATCACTCGACACAAAAGTATAAACTAGCGTTTACAGTTAGTTTGCTATGAGGGAATGATGCCCAAAAAGAAAGCCCCACCCCCTACTCAATATTCCGTTTCAGTTGGAAGTACATAAGCATACTGAAATCAAAGTCTCAGCAAATTCCGGTTCACGCAGACTATAACATGTAATAGTTACATGTGGGAAAAGGTGGATAGATTAATTGTAAAATTGGCTTGCCATAGTGCTACGGTAACTCAAATCCCTCCATCTATGCTTTTTTACTACAGTCTTGTTTCTGCATGCTTTAAAACAGTCGGCACAAATATAGCCACTTACCTCAGAGTGCCAGACACAATCTGTGTGAAAATGAAAGGTTATTTTAGTGGTAGGAGGAAGTTCTCGAGTCCAGCTGTTTAAATAGACCTTTTCTGCTGCCTCACTTCTTTTCCACAAGACAAGGTAGCTTAAATTATTTTGTTCCAGTTCTGATTCTGGAAGCAGCCAGGCATGACTTCCAGGAAAAGTTGTGGTTAAAAAAAAGAAAAGAAAAAAAAGGATCCAGATTTTCATCCATTGTCCAGTTTCTTGCTTGTGTCCTTGGACTAATTTAAAAGACTCCTGTGTGTCATTAAGATATATGTCATGTGTCTAATATGGTATCTTGGATTTAACATTTTGGATGTTGAAGCATAATGTGATGAATTAATTTACCGTTGAAGTAATTGTTTGTGCCAGAATTACCTCAGAGTCAAAAAATAAGAGATCTATATATCAATGATTAAATAAACATGAGGAATATAGTTATAGGAAGAAAATAGTTTGGGAGCGATATACAACTGCTACTTTATATTTAGCTTATTTTTAGCAAGTAATTTTAATTTAAATTTTTAAACAAGTAATTTCAGTAAGTTGGCAAGGTAACAATTCCAATATTTCTTATAAATATTGTTGTTGTTATTATTTATTTACTTCTGAAGGTTAAGCTTTTAATTAAGTTGTCCAACTGCTAGCTAAAGCCAATTTCTAATCAGCCAATCACATGGCAGCAACTCAATGCATTTAGACATGGTCAAGACGATCTGCTGCAGTTCAAACCAAGCATCAGAATGGGGAAGAAAGGTGATTTAAGTGACTTTGAACGTGGCATGGTTGTTGGTGTCAGATGGGCTGGTCTGAGTATTTCAGAAACTGCTGATCTACTGGGATTTTCACGCATAACCATTTCTAGAGTTACGAGAATGGTCTGAAAAAGAGAAAATATCCAGTGAGCGGCAGTTCTGTGGGGGCAAATGCCTTGCTGATGCCGAGCTGATAGAAAGGCAACAGTAACTCAAATAACCATTACATGGATCCATGAATCACGGATCCATCCTGCCTTGTATCAACGGTTCAGGCTGGTGGTGGAGGTGTAATGGTGTGGGGGATCTTTTCTTAACACTTTGGGCCCATTAGTACCAATTGAGCATCGTGTCAACGCCACAGCCTACCTGAGTATTGTTGCTGACCATGTCCATCCCTTTATGACCACAGTGTACCCATCTTCTGATAACTACTTCCAGCAGGATAACACATCATGTCATAAAGCACAAATCATCTCAGACTGGTTTCTTGAACATGACAATGAGTTCACTGTACTCAAATGGCCTCCACAGTCACCAGAGCTCAATCCAATAGAGCACCTTTGGGATGTGGTGGACATTAACATCATGGATGTGCAGCCGACAAATCTGCAGCAACTGCGTGATGCTATCCAGTGGTGTAGTCGGGGCTATACCCACGTATACTCAGTATGCCTACTTTTTTCCATGAGCTGTTTGGGTATTACGACTTCTGAGGATCAATAATTGCGTATACCCTCGGTATACTCACTTGTTTTTCTGATTAGACTTCCCTAATTTACATGTATTCGCGTCCCCTTTAACTGTATACCAAATTTTTTTTTTTTTTACTTGCATCTTATTTGTTGCAATCAGTGGATTTTTGTTTAATTTGCGGCATTCCCCGCCCCCTGACGACCGCAGCAGATGTGAGAAAACTTTGGGGGTTTTTCGATAACGACGACAAGCCAACTAAATGATGTCTCGCTGAAACACTGAGGTAAAATTATTTTTAAAAAAGCATCGCCATCGCTTTAGCCCCCTATATTTCTGTTCAGTCCCTCAAAATGTTTTGCGATTTCCTCATGAACTGTACACTATAAATGATCACCGAAAACGGCGGCAGACTTCCGCTCCTCCGTTTTCAACTCGTGTGTGTGTGTGTGTGTGTGTGTGTGTGTGTGTGTGTATATATATATATATATATATATATATATATATATATATATATATAGTTTAATCGTTTCTTTGCCTACTTTTAATATTTGGGTTGGGTGGGTAATAGTACACCACTTTTTTTTTTAGGACTACACCACTGATGCTATCATGTCAATTTGGACCAAAATCTCTGAGGAATATTTCCAGTATCTTCATGAATCTATGCCACGAAGGATTAAGGCAGTTCTAAAAGCAAAAGGGGTATAGTAATAACCTCGTATTAGTAAGGTGTACCAAATAAAGTGGCCGGTGAGTGTATATGTGTTATGATAAGTGAAATAAAGTAAAAATAAAATGAGATTTTATTAAAAAAAAATTAATACATACTATAATATATGCATAGTCGTAAATAGTCACAATTATCTGTACAGATCATACATTTTTATTGTTTATTATTTATTAATGTATATATATATATATATATATATATATATATATATATATATATATATATATATATATATATATATATATATATATATATATATATATATTTATTTGTTATTGAACTGAAATGACTATATAATATACACATATAATATACATATGTTTTATATATATATTTTCAAGATCTCCTACTTAGAAATCATGGAGGGGTCTAGAATTTTCAGCATAGGTGCATTTACACTGTGAGAGACAAAATATTAAAAATAAAATAAAAATCCAGAAATCACATTGTATGATTTTTTTTATTTGTAAATTACTGTAAGTATAATAAGTATTTGATCACTTGACACAGTATAAGTAATAAGTATTTGATCACTTGAGTCAAAAATGTTTAAAATTTGGTACAGAAGCCTTTGTTAACATTTACAGAGGTCAAACAGTTCCTGTCGTTCTTCACCAGGTTTGCACACACTGAAGAAGGGATTTTGGTCCACTCCTCCATACAGATCTTCTCTAGATCTGTCGGGTTTTAGGGCTGCCGCTGAGCAACACATAGTTTCAGCTCCCTCCAAAGATTTTCTATTTGATTTAGCTCTGGAGACTGGATAGGCCACTCCAGAACCTAGCTGTGTGCTTTGGGTCATTGTTTTGGGTCACTTTGGTCTCATCTGAACACCGGACTTTCTCCCATGACTCCTCTGGATCATCCAGATGGTCCCTGGCAAACTTCAGACAGGCCTGGACATGGGCTGACTTAAGCAGGGGAACCTTCATTGCAATGCATGATTTTAAACCACGACGTCTTAGTGCAATACGGATGGTATCCTTGGAAACGATGGTCCCAGCTCTCTTCACGGCATTGACCAGCTCCTCCCGTGTAGTTCTGGGCTTATTCTTGACATCATTTATACCCCGCGAGGAGAGATCTTCTGTGGGGCCCCAGTCCGAGGGACATTGACAGTAATCATTAGCCTCTTCCATTTTCAGACAATTGGTCCAACAGTTGTTCTTTTTTCACCAAGCTGCTTGGCAATTGCCCCGTAGCCCTTTCCAGCTTTGTGAAGGTCTACAATTTTGTCTCTTGTGTCTTTTGACAGCTCTTTGGTTTTGCCTATGCTGCTACTTAGACTTTTGACTGATTGTGGGGTGCACATGTTTCTTTATAACTGCCAATGACCTCAAACAGGTGCTACAAAATTAGAATCATGAGCAGATTGTAGCTGGACCATTTAAAAACGAAATAACAGGTCTTTGAGGGTCAGAAATCTGTCTGAAAAGCAAGTGATCAAATACTTATTTGACAGTAATTTACAGATAAATTCCATACAATGTGATTTCTAGATTTTGATTTTTATATTCTGTCTCTCACAGTGGAAATGCACCTACTGTATGCTGAAAATTCTAGACCCCTCTATAATTTCTAAGTAAGTGATACTGACCTCACTGTATATATATATATATATATATATATATATATATATATATATATACACACACACACACTGTATATACAGTATATATATATATATATATATATATATATATATATATATACACACACACACACACACACACACACACACACACACACAGTATATATATATATATATATATATATATATATATATATATATATATATATATATATATATATATATATATATATATATGTATATATATATATACAGTATATATATATATATATATATATATATATATATATATATATATATATATATATATATATATACAGTATATATATATATATATATATATATATATATATATATATATATATATATATATATATATATATATATATATATATATATATATATATACGCCACGATATATATATAAATATATATATTTATATATATATATATATACACACACACACACACAATATATATATATATATATATATATATATATATATATATATATATATATATATATATATATATATATATATATATATACAGTATATATACAGTATATATACAGTATATATATTTACAGTATATATACACACACACACACACACAGTATATATATATATATACATATGCAATTTGGCTTTATTGCAACAATGTTTCAATACTTATAGACACTAAAACCACAGGTCAATCACGCAAAAGATCCACACACTCCATACATGAAAATATCAAACTGTATTTGTGCACAAATATTGATCTATTAAATCCTTGCTTACAGGAAACATTTAGTCAAAAACAAAAAATCCTCCCTTCAACACGTCATGCAGTGCTCTAGGAACTTTCAGGTGAAACGAACAAGTATTTATAGTGACAACAAAGGCAAACACTCCAGAATTCACACAAATGTTAATTATAGCAAGGAAAGCACAGCAAGATATGATTTACTTCAAATCAAAATCTTCATAATCAAATGCCATAAGATTAGGTAGCAAAACCACGAAAACTCACGAGAAAACCCTAACAAAAATAGTCCTTGTCACTACTGACCTTTTCTTGGAAATCCAGCGTCAGTGTCAATGGCATTTCCACATACAAACAAAATCACTTAAAACACAACAGAGCTCTATGTAGTGTAAATACAATAAGTTAGTTTTGCATCAAACATGATTTGCCCTTGACATAAGATACATTTTGTACTGCTGTCATAAACCTTGCTGCAACCCGCTTTGATCCCTTGTTTCAGATTGGTCATTTAGTCACCAAAATAATAATAATATTAATAAAATTGAAACAGCAGTGCACTGAAGACAGCATGGCGAATGAGAATTGTGCTCTTGGCTTGTCCTATTCCTATGTAAGGCTTCGGATTTGTGTGCAGACCAAAGTACAATATAAAAACGAAGGAGGTACGATGCTTGAGTAAACCTCGAGCTTACGATGCGGATGGATTGTAGTTGTCTCATTTCACATTTCATTTCAGTGAAAACACATTCAGCCTTTTATTTATTTGTGCTTTTACACCCAAAAAGACAAACTCAATCTGAATCAGCGAAGCTTCCAGAACCCAGCTGGCTTTATGTGTCAAATGAGGATTAGTAGTGCGTAGACAAAAACAACTGAAATGCTTATGAACATATGAAACATCGGAAAATAATATTAATAATAAAATAAAAACGAGCAGCCGTGCAGCATTTCATTTGTGCTGATATTTCAAATTAAAACATCTTGCAGTGTGTTCAGTGATCAGCTGGAATGAGGATTATGGGGGGTTTGGCTGGTTTAAATGGCATATTAGATTCATAATTAGCTTTTATTTAGTGTCCAAACATGGTGTAGTGTTATAATAGCAACAAAACAAGGTTGAAAACTCAGTCATTGTTTATTTAGCCTCTTAAACTTATAAGAAATGTTTGCGAATCAAATCTGAGAGATTTCTGTCCCTCCGTGTTCACTTGAAACATCCAATTAGGATTAGGTCCAAGCGGACCGAGCGGTTTTATTCAAGTGTTCTTAAGAGAAAATAAAATCACTTCTAGGGATCAATAAATGTTGGCTTTAATTCATTTAAAAGTAAAGATTAAAGAGTGTTTACAGCATTCTGATTTGCTCACAGAGGCTCAAGTATGCTTTATTGACAAGTGAGAACCAATGAGATTCATTCTTGTGTTACGCAGCACATCAAAACTCCTGCAAGAACCAATGAGATTTATTCTTGTTATGCAGGACATCCAAGCTTCTGCAAGAACCAATGAGATTCATTCTTGTATGTCACACGGCACATTTGAGCTTCAGCAAGAATCAATGAGACTTATTCTTATTACGCAGGACATTTGAGCTTCCGCAAGAACCAATGAGATTCATTCTTGTGTCAGACAGCACATTTGGGCTTCTGCAAGAACCAATGAGATTCATTCTTGTGTCAGACAGCACATTTGAGCTTCTGCAAGAACCAATGAGATTCATTCTTGTGTCAGACAGCACATTTGAGCTTCTGCAAGAACCAATGAGATTCATTCTTGTGTTATACAGCACATTTGAGCTTCTACAAGAACCAATGAGATTCATTCTTGCATGTCACATGCTGTATTTTAGCTTCTGCAAGAACCAACAAAATCCATTCTTGTGTTACGCAGCACATCCAAGCTTCTGCAAGAACCAATGAGATTCATTCTTGTGTTACGCAGCACATCTAAGCTTCTGCAAGAACCAATAAGATTCATTCTTGTGTTACGCAGCACATCTAAGCTTCTGCAAGAACCAATAAGATTCATTCTTGCATGGCACATGGCATATTTCAGCTTCTGCAAGAACCAATGAGATTCATTCTTGTGTTACGCAGCACATCTAAGCTTCTGCAAGAACCAATAAGATTCATTCTTGTGTTACGCAGCACATCTAAGCTTCTGCAAGAACCAATAAGATTCATTCTTGCATGGCACATGGCATATTTCAGCTTCTGCAAGAACCAATGAGATTCATTCTTGTGTTACGCAGCACATCTAAGCTTCTGCAAGAACCAATAAGATTCATTCTTGCATGGCACATGGCATATTTCAGCTTCTGCAAGAACCAATGAGATTCATTCTCGCTTGTCACATGCTGTATTTTAGCTTCTGCAAGAACCAACAAAATCCATTCTTGGGATACGCAGCACAATAAAACTTTTTCA
Source organism: Danio kyathit (assembly GCA_903798195.1). NCBI lineage: Eukaryota > Metazoa > Chordata > Actinopteri > Cypriniformes > Danionidae > Danio > Danio kyathit. The sequence continues at coordinate 19,989,715 of LR812539.1, read as the reverse complement.
AGAACCAATCAAATTCATTCTTGTGTTACGCAGCCCATCAAAGCTTCTGCAAGAACCAATGAGATTCATTCTTGTGTTAAGCAGCACATCAAAGCTTCTATAAGAACCAATGAGATTCATTCTTGTGTTACGCAGCACATCTAAGCTTCTATAAGAACCAATGAGACTCATTCTTGTGTTACGTAGCACATCTAAGCTTAAGAGACCAAATAAAATTCATTCTTGCATGTCACATGGCATATTTTAGCTTCTGCAAGAACCAATGAGATTCATTCTTGTCATGCAGCACATTTGAGCTTCTGCAAGAATTAATAAGATTCATTCTTGCATGTCACATGGCACATTTGAGCTTTTGTAAGAATCAACGAGACTCATTCTTGTTACGCAGCCCATCAAAGCTTCTGCAAGAACCAATCACATTAATCTTGTGTTATGCAGCACACCTAAGCTTCTGCAAGAACCAATGAGATTCATTCTTGCATGTCACATGGCACATTTGAGCTTCTGCAAGAACCAATGAGACTCATTCTTGTTACGCAGCACATCTAAGCTTATGAAAATCTAAGCAAGTCACATGGCACATTTGAGCATCCACAAGAATCAAAACCACTCAATATGGAACCCATATAAAATTTTCTTTGTTTTTGTTGATTTCTTTTGACGCGCCAGAGCTTTGGGTGAACACGGGTCTTCAGAGGAGGAACTGAAATATCCCAGACTGCATTAAAAAAACTTTGATATATATAAAAAACTAACTTGTGCTCCAAGATGAACTTAAAGTCTTATAAGTTTAAATACATGATATCAGTTTTCAGGTGATATAACTCACTCTTTTTTGTTAGAGAAACCCAAATAAATGAAATGAAAGAATATTGAGCTTATTCAGGCTAAGAAAAAAACATTTGTGTGGACGAATCCTATTCTTCGGAATAAATACTGATAATCTAATACCAACACTTTAATAAAACTGGAAAACAAGGCATCTCTCAAAGGCATTTGATTTCTGAAGCACACATTTTTGTTGCTTAATTGGCACAACTCACTTTAAATCATGTTGCAATGTTCTTAAAGAAAGTTGCTGCCTGCCAACCTCCCGTCTTCTTGCAACTCAAAGCTTTAGTAGGATCTGACCTGTTTTAGCAGCCATAGAGGATTCTGGGAAAACACAAGACTGTACGTTGGCAGCGCAGCGAAGGCATCTTGGAAATTTGTAGCATCTTGGGAATAGCCTCATCTGAGGTGAGACTGCAGCTGCTGATAAGGACGTTCTAGAAGATTCTCAGGTCTCAAAATATTTATAGATGGACGTCACGTAGGTCATGACGCTCTGCCAGTCCGGTCTTTCTGTGTGCACCATTTCACCAATGTCCTGTCAAGCAGAGAGACGTAGTCAGATATACAAAAAAGGAAATGATCAGAATTGCATGATGTGTTCGTCAACATATCTGCTGTTGAGTGTTATGTTACAGAAGTATCTTGCAAAGCTTGTTGAGCAAAAAGGCCAAACAAAACAGCTTTTATAACATGGCTAGCAGTCATAGTTTTACAGCAAACACAGCTTTCTGAAATCATTTAATTAAATATGATTGCACATTTCACAATTGAAAGAAAGCACAATTGAAATACACAAAATCTAGGAAAATCCTAAATAAAAGTTATGTATAACAGATTTCAGTAAGTCTAATTTGATGAAGATGAATCTACAAGTATGTTCACCAAGGCTGCGTATATATGAACAACTGTAGTATAATGATACATTATGATTTGAAACTACTTTGTTTTATTTTAATATACTTTCAACAGCCTGATCAGAATATCTTTTCTGTTGCTTAAGAGCAAATTAATTAATTCTTGCTAAATAAAATGTTTATTTTCCTCCTAAAAAAGCCAATGCATATGTAAAATAGTGGTGATGATCATATTAAACTCAACTCACCAGTGTTGATTTAATTCCAACGCTTTCTGCTGCCTGGAAGGCTAAAGTGAAATTTCGCCTCTGCAAAAGACATCAATGAATGAACTGAAATTTGTAAAAAAATGATGTCTTTCTGAAACACAGTTTAGTGATAACTGGTGCTAAAAATCACAATGTAAACTACCTGACAAGAGTCTTTTAGGAACAACAAATAATAACTTGACTTCTAGTTGGTCATTTGGTATCAAAAGTGGCTTATATGAAAGGCAAAAGCCTCAAGATTAGGCTTATTTTACCATAATAAAATATGATCATGCCTTGATTTTTAATGAGTTAATTAGGACAGTAAGGTCTGACTTTGCTTAGACAAAAGTCTTGTCACTTAACATAAATTTCATGGTCATGGTGCAGTGGTAAAAGAGTTAATATTGTGTATGACTCCCATGAGCTTGGAGGACTGCATCCATACATCTCTGCAATGACTCAAATAACATATTAATAAAGTCATCTGGAATGGCAAAGAAAGCATTCTTGCAGGATTCCCAGAGTTCATCAAGATTCTTTGGATTTATCTTCAATGCCTCCCCCTTCATCTTACCCCAGACATGCTCAATAATGTTCATGTCTGGTAACTGGGTTGGCCAATCCTGGAACATTTTGACCTTCTTTGCTTTCAGGAACTTTGATGTGGAGGCTGAAGGAGCGCTATCCTGCTGAAGAATTTCCCCTCTCCTGTGGTTTGTAATGTAATGGGCAGCACAAATGTCGATACCTCAACCTGTTGATGTTGTCATCCACTCTGCAGATCTCTCACACGCCCCCATACTGAATGTAACCCCAAACCATGATTTTTTTCTTCACCAAACTTGACTGATATCTGTGAGAATCTTGGGGCTATACGGGTTCCAACAGGTCTTCTGCAGTATTTGCGATGATTGGGATGCAGTTCAACAGATGATTCATCAGGGAAAAAAAAAATCTACCTTCTGCCACTTTTCCAAATGATCAAATGACAAGACTTTTGTCAGGTAGTGTATGTATGGTATGAAGTAATTTTAGGTAAATTAGTCTACATCTTCACACCCAACACTCAAAAAATTACGTTTGCTGCTTTTTTTTAAACCGCTTATTTAAAATGAGTTGAAACAACAAAATTCTTACATTTCTGGAGGACAAATTAATTGTTTTACGTTTAATCTAATAAAATTGGTAAAAAAAAAAATTATTAAATGAATATAATCAATTTATGTTGGGACAACATGAAGGAATTGTGTGGAACCCAGCATATTTATTTTATAGTGAAAATTGGCTCCCGTTGACCTGAATTGACCTGGTGTGAGCGTACAGACCTTGTCCAGGCTGTTGAGCTCGTGATAAGGGATGTGTGCAGGCAGGTAGGTGTGAAGGATGGCACAGAAAGCGAGCCCATCATTCCAGCTGCTGCTGAAGTTGGTGATGTCAATGTTCTGTGTGTGGAGGAGGAGAAAAAAACAAAACAACAACAGATCAATAATTACTATTTCAGTAGATGAAGAGAGGATTGGCTGGGTGATTCAGAGGGACAGATGAAGCATTGAATCTTTCTGTGTCCCTGGGATAATATGGCTGCAGTTAAGAGTGGCAGACCCCCTAAGTTATAAATCTTGACAGAAACAACATCATTTTCAGTGTTTACAGAAACGCTGACAAACACTGCTGTTCATTTAATTAAGAAAGCCTCCCTTTCGGAGATGTACAGAATAAACAGTTTGTGTTTGTTTAGCGTTTTATTTATTTTAATGGTGTTCAGTTTAGATCGATGAAAAGACCCTATTCATAATTTAGATTTCAAACTCCATTGACAACTGTTCATTTTAATGAGGTTTTTTTAAAATATGGCAGGTTGGTTCCATTAAAATGAACTCAATGGTGTGATTGCTCTGTTTGTAACCACAAAACAGAGACACGTTCTTATAAACACTCCAAGTTTCTGGAAAAAAATGGTGCAATACTGAGTGTGTTTCATGCAGGTAGTGAATGGGCTTGACAAACCACTTGTAGGAAACTTGTATGCGTGCGTGCGTGTGTGTGCGTACATGTATAAAACAAAATGCTAAACTATCTTAGACTTGTCACAGCATCAATGTATTGCTGATCTCTTCAAGTGCTTCTTTTACCCTTATCTGAAAGTTGCTTTGGAAAAAAAGCAGCTGTTAAATGAGGGCATATACAGAACTTCTTAAGATGAATTTAATATCTTTTACTACCTTTTTTAATACCTTCAAAAACAAATTTAATACCAGCAAGACTTAGAGCTGCAACTGTAGTGGCATCAATGTAATTTTTTTCCAAATGGAATAAAATATTGCAGATAACATATACATTTAAGTAAAGCAGAGGGATTAATCAATAAACACCACAGCACCTCAGCTCGCAATGTAGCGGTGGTGATGGGGCATAGCGTCTGCTGTCTGACGTCGAAGTTGATATTTCGTTGATTTTAGGTTGTATTAGAAAGTGACCAAAATCCAACGTGGAACCAACATCTTAAACCAACATCATATACTGACATTTATTCGTCAGGTATGGCAACCAAAATCCAACATCTAATAGACATCATAGTGGTAACGTCCACACAACGACAAGCTGTAACCTCATTAGACGTTGATATTTGGTTGATTTTAGATTGGACACTGATGTCGGCCTGACGTTGGGTTCTGATGTCAACCCGATTTTCATTTCCAAACAAAATGCAACGTCCCCACGACTTTGGGGTACAACCTCAATCTAATGTCATGTTGATTTCTTGTGCCTGCTGGGTGTTAAAGGCCATCTCGGTCATCATACAGTACACATCAGTCATCTTCTCATCAGTGACATGCATCTAAACAGTCTGGGTCAATGCGTGTAAAGATTTTGGACGTCTTCTTGGACACTTTTAATGCTTCCAAACAGTTTGCTGCCATTATAATTATAAATCGCCCATGTCTTGAGGTAGTTCATTATGAGGCGATTTACCTTCGATGTGCGAATTGATTGGACAGGAATCACAGGACTGATTTTTCTAATCCCCATAGACAAGAAAAAAATGAAGTAGTGACTGCAGGTTGAAGTAAAGTAGTGGAGTAAAAGTACCAATACTGTATTAAAAATCTACACAATTTTATAACTACTTAGTAAATTACAATCTCGGAGAAAAACTATTTAATTACAGTGGTTTGAGTATTTGTCATTTGTTACTTTACACCACTGATGTTAATATAGTTCATTTGAATAAATGTGAAAACATCTAAAACCTTGTCCAAACCAAACAAATACCACAGAACACGTGACTCTTCTTTGTCCACTTTCAAAATAACTCTGGGGTGGTTTGACTCAAATACATCTAAACAGGATGTGGTGTAACAAAATAACGCAGTCGTTTGTTTTCCTTCTTTGAGAAGTGATCTAAATATTTGTGGCAAACAAATGGAAAAGTGACAATTCTGCACTGTTCTGTCACGAACAAGACTTTTTATTCTGAACACTTTACATAGACCCCTTGATGCATATAAACATAATGCACTAATTTTGGGCTTATAATGATGTCTAAGCTTCAAACACATTGTTTACAGTAATCTCTCAATTACCTCTAAAACTTGACGAATGACATGCATTGCATTTAAATGGCTGTGAATCCAACGACACTGCCACCAAAGGTGAGAAATCTGTAACTGCTGTTCTAAGAGCAGAGTTCACCTACTACTCGCATTCGCTTACTGACATTGTCGTGCTGAAGTGTTTGCTCAACAGCCCTGCTTATCTGCATCAACATACTTCACACATGCTTTAATCCATACACGGAAGAAGCCATTCGTCTGACTGCAGGCCATTTATGGTTTTGTTGTGACCGAGAACAAAGGTTTGTGTTCATTAATGCCCTCATCATGTGCGCAAACTAATGACCTATTTCTTACAGCAGATCTATACGGTAGCTCTGACCTGTTTGCATTTACTGCACTACTGTTACTAATGTTCAAACATAACAGTTTCGTTTTGGGGACAAAATGAGATACAAAAGCACTCATTTTGGATTGCTTCAATATAAACGGCTGAGTAGACAGTACATAACTCCATTTAAGTTGCATCATTTTACCCCAAATATCCCTGATACATGCTATAAATGTAAACAAGAGAAGGGACCTTTATTTTATTGTATGTGGGAGTGTACTACGGTTAAAATGCTGAATATTGTAAGTCAAATCATTTGTAAAGTAATTCCTCTTGATCCCTGCTTGTATTGCATTTTTTTCCATTAAACTTTAATGTGACCAAACACAAAATATTGCTGTTAATTTTATGTTTGCTGGAAGCTAAACATGTAATTGCGTGTTTTTGGAAAAAAGAAGACAGTCCTGGTGGATCTCAGTGGATAAAGGGGATGACCTCTTGCCTTGCCTTAGAAAAGATTAACTATTCGAAAAACTCAAACTTAAACTCAACTTTTTTGGAGAATCATTCTAGATGGTGACTCTTTTGTTGAACTGATGAACATTGAAACTATATAGATTAGACAAATATGCTTTTGCTGTATTATTTAATATTAGTATTATTATTTATTTATCTTTAATTCTTTAATTTTTCTGTTAAAGTGTATTAAGTTATTTTGAGTTTATATTATTCTTGTTCTATTTTTTGTTTTCTTATTTTTATTTTTTTGCTAAACTGAAAAAGTAAACCTGCCAATTTGTATGACAATGTTTAAAATAAAAATTGTTGTTCTACCGTTGATCACAAAAAAAAAGATATTTTGAAGAATGTTGGTTGCTAGGTCCCATTGACTTGCATTGTAAGAAAAAAAGAAAGAAATTTTCCTCATTATTTACTATGCCTCATGGTATTAAACTTTTAAGAGTTTCGCTATACTGTTGATCATATAAAAAGATATTTTGAAGAATGTTGGTTACTTGATTTGCATTATAGGGTCAAAATACTACAAATGTCAATGGGTCCCATTAACCAGCATTTCTTTTTCAAAATATATTCTTTTGTGTTCAACAGAAGAAGAAAAAACTCAAATAGGTTAGGAACAAGAACGATGAGTAAATGATGACTGAATTTTCTATTTTTGGGTGAACTCTCCCTTTAAACAGGACCACATTTATGATAATAATAAATATTTCATTTACATTTTATTATATAGCACATGTACTTCCAGGGTATTTATCTAGGAAAATAAAGGGTTAGATAAAGTAATTATTTATGTTGAGGTTAGGTTCCATAGAAGGTTTAGGGGTAGTCCCTAGTTATTACCCAGTTTATGTAAAAATAAGCAAAGTGCATAGTATGTACATGTAAATCAGGACTGTAATATTAAGTACTGTTGTTTCTTTAGAAGCAATGAAACATATCAGAATGATTTCTGAAGGATCATGTGACACACTGATACACTGCTAAAATGATAATGAAATTTGAGGGTTGCGCAAAAACAAAAATACACTTAAAAAATAAACAAAACAAAAAACAAAACAAAAACAAAAACAAATCAAAACAAAAAAACAAATACAAAAAAAAAAAAAAACAAACCAAAATAACAAATACAAAAAAAAAAACAAAAACAAGACAAACCAACCAAAAAAGCCCCCCCCCAAAAAAAAAATACAAAATAAAACAAAACAAAAAACAACAAACCAAAAACAAGACAAACCAAAAAAACAAAAACAAATACAAAACAAAACCAAACCAAAACAAGACAAACCAAAAACAAACCAAAAAAAAAAACAAAAACAAAAAACTAAACAAAAACAATACAAACCAACCCCAAACAAAACACAAAAAAACAAAAACAACAAACCAAAACAAAAAACAAACCAAAACCAAACTAAACAAACAAAAACCAAACCAAAAGTCCTGGAAGTACTTCATGTGAACAAAAACATTTGAACTATTCCACCTTTCAGGATCCCCAAAATGCCTTATTTGTTATTTCTGGAATTCAGAGTGAAATAAGCAGGCAGTTTACTGGAACTGATATTTGTTCGCGATTCTTTCTCGAAAAGTTTCCAAAAGGAACAAAAGCACCCTTTCAGATTACACTATCACTGACTTCCTTGAGCAAAAAAGGATCCTAGATTGTATTGAAAGAGAAACAGCCTTTATCAGATGTGGCAGGCCAGTGTAAACGTGCTAAGGGACGGCGCAAATTGGCAGACTGGCTTTCTGGCGACCCACAGAGAGAGTGGACTGGAGGGAAGTGATGAGCTCATCAGACAGAAACACAGCCAGGTCTATACCAGACTGATTCTAACACAAATAACGACGATCTGTCTTTCATCCAGAGATTTATTGGAGAACTCCAACCTAAAAAAAACTTAAAAAGGTGTGTATAGTTAACCTGACTATAACCACCATGCATAATGATTTGAATCGGAACCATAATCATAGTTTCTGAAAGCTCAGTGTTGTTCTTGTTAGCTTTGGGCAAGACATTAAATTTTTAAATAAGAAAATATTTATTAAAATGTTTTAATTAAAATGTATCAACGTCTCATGACCAGATCACTTTTTATGTCAAAGGAGATATGAAGTTTGTGTGTTAGTGAGGTCTAAGGTGTAAAATGTATGGGCTCAAATTGCAAGAAAAAAATTGGATTAAAGCGGTGAGCATAAAGCAGCTCTAAAAAGTATTTTAAGCATCACTACACTACCTGACAAAACTCTTGTCGTCGATCCCAGTTGTACAAGCAACAAATAATAACTTGACTTCTAGTTGATCATTTGGAAAAGTGGCAGAAGCTCGATTTTTCTGATGAATCATCTGTTGAACTGGATCCCAATCATCACAAATACTGCAGAAGACCTATTGGAGTCACATGGACCCAAGATTCTCACAGATATCAGTCAAGTTTGGTGAAGGAAAAATCATGGTTTGGGGTCCATTCAGTATGGGGGCGTGCAAGAGATCTACAGAGTGGATGGCAACATCAACAGCCTGAGGTATCAAGACATTTGTGCTGCCCATTACATTACAAACCATAAGAGAGGGCAAATTCTTCAGCAGGATAGCGCTCCTTCTCATACTTCAGCCTCCACATCAAAGCTCCTGAAAGCAAAGAAGGTCAAGGTGCTCCAGGATTGGCCAGCCCAGTCACCAGACATGAACATTATTGAGCATGTCTGGGGTAATATGAAGGAGGAGGCATTGAAGATGAATCCAGAGAATCTTGATGAGCTCTGGGATTCCTGTATAAATGTTTTCTTTGCCATTCCAGATGACTTTATTAATAAAGTTGTTTGAGTCATTGCAGAGATGTATGGATGCAGTCCTCCAAGCTCATGGGAGTCATACACAATATTCATTATTTCTTCACTGCACCATGACTTTATATTCTATCCTGTTCATTATTTCTGTTAAGTGACACGACTTTTGTCTAGGCAAAGTCAGACCTTACGGTTATAATTAAATAATTAAAAATCAAGGCATGATCATATTTATTTTGATGAAATAAGGCGTAATCTAGCTTTCATATAAGCCCCTTTTGATATCCAATGATCAACTACAAGTCAAGTTATTATTTGTTGTTCCTAAAACTTGTATAGAAAACAAGACTTTTGTCAGGTAGTGTAAGACCATGCTTTATGCTTACTATAAAGATGCGTTTTGGTTTACTATCCGAGCAGAAAGAGAGACACACATTCCCTCTTACACCTGGTGTTTTATCGGTCTCTTTTGTCTATTACTGACCCCTTTGCTGATTTCTTTGATCTACAGCGAGTGCATGTACTGGCTTATTTTCTGATATTTCCATATATTATTGTAAAATAAGCTTACACAAATTCACATACAAATGCAAAAGGAGGCAACAGGATATTATGCAAAGAGCAGCAGCTTTTATTTCTGCTCTGATAGCTGCACAATATTATGTTAAATATTGTGGGTTTGTGTTAGAATGAGTATTTTATCATTAAAATGTCAGTCCAACTGCATTAGGTATCATGAATTTAATGCATGTAATAAACTATATCATATTATATTATATTACATTACATTATTATATTATTCATTCATTCATTAATTTTCTTTTCGGCTTAGTCCCTTTATTAATCCGGGGTCACCACAGCGGAATGAACCGCTAACTTATCCAGCACGTTTTTACGCAGCGGATGCCCTTCCAGCCGCAACCCATCTCTGGAAATCATCCACACACACTCATACACTATGGACAATTTAGCCTACCCAATTCACCTGTACTGCATGTCTTTGGACTGTGGGGGAAACCGGAGCACCCGGAGGAAACCCACGCGAACGCAGGGAGAACATGCAAACTCCACACAGAAATGCCAACTGACCCAGCCGAGGCTCGAACCAGCGACCTTCTTGCTGTGAGGCGACACCACTACCTACTGCGCCACTGCATCGCCTATATTATATTATATTATATTACATTATTTTCCCAGAGATGGGTTGCAGCTGGAAGGGCATTCGCTGCGTAAAACCTGTGCTGGATAAATTGGCGGTTCAATCTGCTGTGGCGACCCCAGATTAATAAAGGGACTAAGCTGAAAAGAAAATGAATAAATGAATGTAATGTATTATATTATATTATATTAATATATTATAAAACTTTTAAAACTTTTTAAATGTTCAGTGCAATTCAAAAAATGTGTGACCAATTAGGCAATTTTTTACAGAAATTAAAACTTTTAATGAGGAAGAACATTGTGTAAATGTCTTTTTTACTTTTGACCAATGTACAAAAGATTTATATATGAATATATATATATATATATGAATAAATATGATTCCATTCTATTCCAAAAACGTATGTCAGACCCATTTAAAATATTTTTAATGACATATTAAAAGAGTCTATTTAAGGATCACAATGGAAACCCAAAATACTCATTAACCATCATTTTAAAACTTTAGACTTTGCCAGTTTCCTTCAGGTTATTACTCATTTGCCAGAACAAACCTTTTGATCATTCAAAACATAATACATCTTTTATGATCTCTTATTCTTTTATATATTTGAAGACGTACAGTGCTCAGCATATACAAGTATACCCCTCACAAATTTAACACTTTTAAATTCATATTTTTAATAGGAAGCTATACAATATTACATTAGTGCATATACATTAGATTAGTCAATACTGAAGCCAAATCTAGAGCTTATCTTAACAAAATAGCATACAATAACAGTCCAAAAACTAGTACACCCAAATGTATATGTTATAGAAAAATATTAAGAACAAATAAAAAAAAAAATTGAAAATTTAGTTGAAATTTTGTAGGTTGTAATCTTTTTATTTTTATTTTGTAATATTCTGCTCGAGTTTAATTGTTTTATTTTTCAATTTCTAGATATGTTTGGTGACTAAAATATTATTTTCACAAATATATCTGTTTAATAAATCTGTTTTGTTTAAATGCACCAAAATACATTGCCTATATTCACTTGATAAATTGATACAAATATTTATATTCAAAATGGGATGTGCTCATATATGCTGAGCACTGTACATGGCAGATTGAGTATGCTGTTTAATTTTTACACAAGTGTCAAAATATGGGTGAAATTGTGATCCATTGCCATTCAGAATAACATTTATTAAAGAAAATTATTAAAAACATTAAACTAGACATTGCATGTGGCTTTGTGTGTATATAAAACATTCAGACACCGGCTGGCTGTTATATCACGTGTGTGAACTTAAGAGAAACTGGCTTAGTTAATAGATCAGGAAGAGTTCTGAGGAAGTAAAGGTCAATTTTGTTTTCATTTTCACTGTAAATTCTTAAAATAACATTAAAGGGGCAGTTCATCCTCAGGTCATCGAAGATGTAGGTGACTTTTAGATTGTCAGCTGAAACTGTGATGCTTGGCAATTCATAAATTGCAACAAATTGTTTAGAATAAAGTGCTGAGTTGTCATTTCTGTGTGGAGTTTGCATGTTCTCCCCATGTTGGCGTGGGTTTCCTCCAGGTGTTCCGGTTTCCCCCACAGTCCAAAGACATGTGGTATAGACCTTTTTTTTGTTGCTGCATGGAGGGCATCATAGCGACCAACCTCTTCCAATAGGATGCTTAGAGCTTCCCTTTACAGCGTTTACAACTAGTAAATCTCAACTTGAAAATAGATGTCAATACCATTTTGAGTGGCTTATGGAGCGTTTTTTTGATGCACAACTATGGTTTTGAAAGGTGTGTGTTAAAGCTGTTATACTTCTGTCAGATGCGGTTCAAGCGCGAAAGAAAAAGGTTCTCTTAATTCAGTCTGTGTGTGTTCCCGACCTGTTGGCTGTTATACAGCGCTCAGCGGCTCTTCAATGCACACGCACATCACACACAATAGATTACTGCATTATAGAGCAAACCATATTACTGGCATGAAACTTAACAGGTATGAAACGTTAAGCCATGCAGTTTCAAAAAAATAAAAGCACAGTACTGATACTCTGCGGGCTGATTTGCATATTGATTGTAATCGGGAGCTGTTTATGTTACATTTAGTTAGTTTGTATTGTGTAGTATTTACCATGGTATGTATTTTTCTGTCATTTCAAAAAGTAACTTTATTTTCACTTTGTGCCACTCTTTCAATCAGTGTGTCAGTGGGAGAGTGTGTGTGTCAAACATTTTGGTGATTTATATTTGTTTAGGTTGGTTATACAGTTGAAACCAGAAGTTTACATACACTCTAAAACAGGAACAAAACCATTTTTAAAAAAACGTCTGATGGTAAATCAAACTAAACGTTTACTATTTTAGGTCCGTTAGGATTACCTAAATGATTTACATTTGCTAAATGCCAGAATAATGAGAGAATTTAGTTTTTGAGAATATTTTATTTATTTCTAGACAGTCAAAAGTTTACATATTTCCTTGGTATTTTTTTAGCTTTGAATTTAAACTGTATAACTTTGGTCAAATGTTTTGGGTATCCTTCCACAAGCTTCTCACAATAGTTTGCAGGAATTTTGGCCCTTTCCTCCTGACAGAATTGGTGTAACTGAGTCAGATTTGTTGGCTGTCTTGCTCGCACAAGCTTTTTCAACTCTGCCCACAAATTTTCTATAGGATTGAGCACAGGGCTTTGTGATGGCCACTCCAAAACATTCACTCTGTTGTCCTTATAGCACAATTTAACTAATTTGGCAGCATGCTTAGGGTCATGGTCTGTTTGGAAGACCCATTTGTGGCTAAGTTTTAATTTCCTGGCTGATGTCTTGAGATGTTGCATTAGTATTTCATGTTCTTTCTTCACGATGTCATCTGTGCTGTGAAGTGGACCAGTTTCCCATATTGTCAAACAAGGAAGCAGTGTGTTTGAGGTTTTCCTTAAATACTATTCTACAGTTGTGCCTCCAATTAACTCAAATGTTGTCAATTAGCCAATCAGAAACTTCCAAAACCTTGACACCATGATGAGCTTTTTCAGAGGCATAATAATCTTATTGTATGTAAACTTGACTTTCAAGAAAAGTTATAACAATTTTTCAAAAAACATATCTCTCATTATTCTGCTATTAAGCATAACAGAAACAAATTTGATAATCCTAACTTACCTAAAAGAGAAAAAAAGTTTAGTCACATTAACATCGGACTTTTTTTTTATGGTTATGTGCCTTTTTATACAGTGTATGTAAACTTCTGGTTTCAACTATATATTTGAGAAAAAGAGAAAATTTAGACTTTAGCGATGACGATTTAAAGCAATGACAATGCTCCATTTAAAATGCCTTGCAGCAGTTGTTTTCATTCCTATTAGATCTGATTAAAAATAAAGGAGGTGGCGCTGATCAACAGCAGTATTAGTTCAAAAACGTTAAAAGCACGTCAAGAGAAGTCAAGTTTCACAAACTAATTTCGAGAGGAGCACGTGATATGATCGATTACAGCTGGTCCTTATCGCTAATCATTAGCTAGCCTATCAGATCATTCCAAAACTACTATAAATATCCTGCCTAAACTTCATTCCCTATCTTCGTTTTGGAAAAAAAAAAAACCTCTATCCCTCCCTTCTCCTCAATTCTAGGATCGGGCAACACGGCAGCTCAGTGGCTGGCGCTGCTGCCTCGCAAGTTCTAAGTGAGCCAGTTGGTACTCTCTGCGCGAAGTCTGCATGTTCTCCCAGTGTTCGCGTGGGTTTTCCCTGGGTACTACGGTTTCCTCTCACAGTCTAAAACATGTGACATAAGCGAATTGTAATAACAGTCACAAGCACTTAACGCATACATACTGAATCGATTCTTATAGAACCATCTTATTAACCAAAGTATAGGTAAAAAACAAACTGGGGGGCTCTCGAGAAATACCTGATCTCGTATGCCTCCTAATGCTCATTGACCAGGTGGAAACCTCGGGCTCATCTATCTCCGAGCTCAGGGTTCTCTCCCGGGACAGCATGCTTAACCTGCTGTTAGTTGAGCATTATCTAAGTGTGAGCTCTTGAAATAGATTAAAACAATTGTTTCAAAGCTGTCCAAATTTGACTCTTTATACGCATCAGGCTGCCGACCGGAAGTTCGAAGCTTCCGCACACACACAAAGCATAATGGGTAATTTTGTGTTCTATGAAAATGGTCTATAGGTGAATTGAGTAAACTAAATTGGCCGTAGTGTATAAGTGTGAATGAGTGTGTATGGGTGTTTCCCAGTACTGGGTTGCAGCTGGAAGGGATTCCGCTGCATAAAACATATGCTGGAATAGTTGGCGGTTCATTCCGATGTGGTGACATCTAAAATAGAGATTAAGCCGAAGGAAAATGAATGAATGAATGATTGTATTTTGATTTTAATTGAATGAATTATTTCCAAATAGAGCTATTTATGCCATCTGTTGAAATTGTATTCATATCGCAAATTGCAGAAAAACAAAATATCCGATTTTTCAGATACCCTGCAGTCCTACCCTCCCCTTCCCAACTGTCATACTGTTTACAGTCCAATAACCATCAGCACAACAGAAGCATGTTAAAAGAGAGGGTCACCTAGACACATCCTCCCTGTGTCCTCTCTCGTCTGCGTGCCAGTGTTCAAAGTGAGCAGCTAATGAAAAGAGGTCTTGTGTGCAAAAACAGGAAGGCCCATGGGAGAGCGAGAGCATTACGCTAATCACATTGAAAACAGAGAAACACAGGTCGGCTCGCTGCACGCTGGGAAAAAAGTGCACTTCAAGTGAAGCCAGGCCGCTTGTAATGAACACATTAGAGTTGCAGTGAAAAATGGCTTTTATCCACTGGTGGACATTACCATCAATCACACACACACTTACACAGAGAGACAGACAGAGAAAGCAGGAGACAGAGATGGTGAGGTACTGGTGTGTCAGAAAGACAAAAGAACTAGCAAAACTGTAAGAGGGAAATAGATTTGCATGGAAGTGATAAATCATAAAACCCCAATTAATTTCAGAATCAATTTTTAGATAACACGGCAAAAAAAAAAAAAACTTTTTTCCCCTCATTCACATATACATTTGAAAATGTCTGGATTTTTAAAGGAGTTTTATTTTGGATTCTTATAGCATTTTTATTATTATTATTATTATTATTATTTATTACAATGTGTATGTAGATATTAATTACAATATATATACAGTGCATCCAAAAAGTATTCATAGCGCTTCACTTTTTCACATTTTTTATGTTACAGCCTTATCCCAAAATGGATTAAATTCATTTATTTCCTCAAAATTCACCACACAATACCCCATAATGACAATGTGAAAAAATATTTTTTGAAATTGTTGCAAATTTATTAAAAATAAAAAACCTGAAAAATCACATGTACATCAGTATTCACAGCCTTTGCCATGAAGCTCTAAATTGAGCTCAGGTACATTCTGTTTCCACTGATCATTCTTGAGATGTTTCAGCAGCTTAATCGGAGTTCACCTGTGGTAAATTCAGTTGATTGGACATGATTTGAAAAGGCATACACCTGTCTATATAAGGTCCCAGAGTTGAAGTCAAAGCACAAACCAAGCTTGAAGACAAAGGAATTGTCTGTAGACCTCCGAGACAGGATTGTCTCGAGGCACAAGGCTGGGGAAGGTTACAGAAAAATTTCTGCTGCTCTGAAAGTTCCAATGAGCACAATGGCCCTCATCATCCATAAATGGAAGATGTTTGGAACCACCAGGACTCTTTCTAGAGCTGGCCGGCCATCTAAGCTGAGTGATCGGGGAAGAAGGGCCTTAGTCAGGGGGGTGATCAATAACCCGATGGTCACTCTGTCTGAGCTTCAGCGTTCTTCTGTGGAGAGAAGAGAACCTTACAGAAGGACAACCATCTGTGCAGCAATCCACCAATCAGGCCTGTATGGTAGAGTGGACGGAACCCACTCCCCACCTGGAATTTGCCAAAAGGCATCTGAAGGACTCTCAGACCATAAGTAACAAAATTCTCTGGTCTGATGAGATTAAAATTGAACTCTTTGGAGTGAATGCCAGGTGTTACGTTTGGAGAAAACCAGGCACCGCTCATCACCAGGCTAATACCACCCCCTACAGTAAAGCATGGTGGTGGTGGCAGCATCATGCTGTGGGGATGTTTTTCAGCAGGAGGAACTCGAAGACTAGTCAGGATAGAGGGAAAGATGAATGCAGCAATGTACAGAGACATCCTGAATGAAAACCTGCTTTAGAGTTCTCTTGACCTCAAACTGGGATGACGGTTCCAGCAGGACAATGACCCAAAGCACACAGCCAAAATATCAATGGAGTGGCTTCACAACAACTCGGTAAATGTCCCAGCCAGAGCCCAGACCTAAATCTTATTGAACATCTCTGGAGAGATCTGAAAATGGCTGTACACCATCGCTTCCCATCCAACCTGATGGAGCTTGAGAGGTACTGCAAAGAGCAACGGGCAAAAATTCCCAAAGACAGGTGTGCCAAGCTTGTGGCATCATCTTATAAAAAGACTTGAAGCTGTAATTGCTGCCAAAGGTGCATCAACAAAGTATTGAGCAAAGGCTGTGTATACTTATTTACATGTGATTTTTTCAGGTTTTTTATTAGTAATAAAATTGCAACTATTTCAAAAGATTTGTGAAATTGTGTTTCACATTGTCATTATGGGGTATTGTGTGTAGAATTCTAAAGAAATAAATGAATTTAATCCATTTTGGAATAAGGCTGTAACATAAAACATGGAAAAAGTGAAGCGCTATGAATACTTTCCAGATGCACTGTATTATGTATATCTGATATACACACATACATAGACAAAACTATACAAAACTATTTCGTTACATAGATATTAAATTTATATAGAATTTGTATCATATACATATCTAAATATAAATAAAAAATTTCTTAAATATATGCACTTATATATACATAATAAATATGCACAGTACACAAATATAATGTCAAAACAAAACTTTTATTTCAGATGTGATTAATTTTTGCCCAGCACTAATATTTAATGAAATAATTAACCATTTGCACATTTTAAAAAAAACTTGTTATACTTGTAAAACTTTGTGTGCAATTCTTCATATTATTAAATCAACTGAGGAAGTATACGGTGATAACTATTATCTTTAAATCATGCATTGATTTCTGTGCTTATAAGTGTTGTGTCCTGAGAGGTTTTTTGTTTGTGACATGGGGCATGAAGCAGGAGAAACGTAGCACACTTCCTGGCTTAAAGGAAACCAGGGTAACATCATGGTCAAAACCCCTCTCGCAAGGTAAACATTTTAAATGCTTGACAGCAGAAGGTTAATAGCAATAGAAGATGCATTTGTACATTATGCATGGTCACGTTCTGTTTAAAAATCAAACACACTTAAACAAGAATACCTGAACGCCAAGTACTGTGAAATTGCCCCTAAAACATGCATTCATTTTAAGTTCTGCTGAAATAACACAATGGTTTCTACTGTTTAGGTTTAGATTGAGATGATTTTAGAAATTATTTTAATTTAGGGTGCTTTCACACCTGAAAATTGATTGTTTTGTTCTGAAACAGGAATTGTTCTTGGTGTGGTTCGCTTTCACATGGCAGAGTTTTTTAAACTGATCAAAATCGCTTAAACAAGTCACGTACGCGTAAACTCTCCTCACTTTGGTCAGAGTCCCACTCAGCTGTCATGTGTCCTTATTTTAATTGATGTCGATGAGCAGTAAGACATTATACGCAAAAAGCTGCGCTTTCATTTTGAATGGTGACAACCACAGACATCGTCACCAAATATAAATCAGAGGGAAAACTTTCTCATACAGAGCCCTGGTTAGAATTATGCATTATAGGCTTTACATTACAGAGAGAAATAACAGATAAACCAAGACTGCAGTTCGGTCAATTTTCCTAATGAATAAACAGCTCTTAATAGTTCAGCATGCTTTCACTTTCGTATTTGACATGAAACGCACATTTACTGGTAGGAATGATGACATCCCGCCCTACTCATAATTCTCTCTTCATATAACCATATATGCCTATTACATATCCATAATACACTGTGATATAGCCTGGTTCGGATCATATTGCTTTCTCACCACAATCGATCCGCTCCAGAGTTCGTTTCAATAGAGCCGAGACCATCTCATTCAGGCGATCTCAGACCGATTGTTTTGGAGCGGATATGAGCGCGATTGTTGGATTCACATATGCCAAACGAACCGCGCTAAGAGGGAAAACGGGCCAGGTTCCAAAACAAAAGCCTAGGTGTGAAAGCACCCTTAAACTTAGCAGTTTTTTAAACTGAGCAGTTAAAAAAAAGTTTGGGGTATGAAAACATGAAAGAAATACATATACAATAGTTTTTTAAATATACAATGGTCCTTTGTTATTCTTGGGAGTTACGTTCTAAAAATAACCAGCAATAGGCGAAATCCGCAAAGAAGTCGGCTTTATTTTTTTACCATTATTATAGATGTTTTAAGGCTGTAAACCCCTCACTACACACTTTATACACTTTTCTCAGACAGACATTAACATTTTCACACTTTTCTCTCTTGTTAAAACACTCAAAGTTCAAACCTTCGTAGATATAGAATGAAACCACAGATCAAAACCATTTGATCTTCATTTATTTTTTCCGTAAATTCTACCTTCCTTTAGCATGTCCAGAAGTTCAACATTTTGTGTGATGGTTAGCATCTTCCTCTGCCTTTTGGGTGCTACCGCAGGTGCCTTTAATGGTACATTTCATTGATATTGTGGGGGGAAAACTTTCAAACATACAGTACAGCACTTCAGAGTCACACTGCGAGCGATCTAAGATTTATGTAAATTTGGCAAGCTGAACGCATTCAGTACTGTACAGGAGACATGGCACGGAGGAGAATAATTGACAATGGTCTACAGCCAATCGCAGAACACAATGTGCTAATCAGGACGCAGAACACAATGCGCTGTAGAAAAAAAGCATGTCAAATTGCACGAAAAAAATCCACGAAACTGCGAGGCCGCGAAATGCGAGCTGCGTTATAGCGAGGAACTACTATACAGTTGAAGTCAGAATTATTAGCCCTCCTGAATTATTATAATGTTCAGGATCATGTTCCAGCCTACAGGATTAATAGGAGTGCAAATCCCAATTAATTTTATGACATAAAATAACCAACATGGTGGTTAATATAACAAATGTTGATGTATATTTTTGAATAATATGCCGCATATTAGGCTGAAACAGTCAATTCAGCTGATACTTCTATGGTCATAAATGCTGGGCATGACTAATCAGCACAAAGACAAATAAATGTAGGCACAAAAGCAAAACATCAGCAAGTACCTGATAGCCCTCGGTCTTCTTCTGGCACCAGCGGAGCAGAGCGTTCCTCTTGGATCCTCCATATTCCCTGGCCAGCGCAGACAGAGGGTCCTTCCGTTCCTCTCTGGAGAAACATCAATCACTTTAACAACACACTTCCTCTGAATCAGACTCAACTTTCAGAGCACAAACCATTCCTCATTTTTTTTGGAGTGGAAATTCTACAAAGCCGCTCCGACCTGATAGATGTGCTTTTCTTAGATTGTTCTGACACTGTAACAATTTATAAACTGATAAATGATTCGGTATTTCAAAAATAGACCATCTGACTCATCGTAGGAAGGCATTATAAAAGTTTAAAAAGAGCGAAAGGAACAGAAATGTCAACTCACTGCTGCAAAGTGTGTAATTACTTAAAAATAAGCAGCAGTTACCAATCTGATGTCCCATTTAATACATACTTACACACTGCCGGTCAAAAGTTTGGGGTCAGTTTTTTTATTTTTTAGAAAGTGATTCAGTTCATCAAGGAGGCATTTATTAAATGTAAAAAAAAATTGTTAAAATGTTAAATATTTATTACATACTTATTGTATGCAGTTTCAAATGAAATTATTACTCCAGTCATTATTGCTTTTATCACATTATTACATCTGATTGGCTGATAGCTGTGGGATATTCTGCAAATAACAGCACTCGTCCAGCCTCTTAACCCTCCACCCTTGCATATTACTCCGCCAACATACAGCGACAAGCAGAGGACACTCTACAGTTTGACAAATATTGCTGCTGTTGGACAACATAATGTACTTTTGAGCCTTTTTTTAGTTGAGAATGTAGTTGTTTAGATTGCAACTATGCAGTTTATTTATAAGGATAGTGCCTATTTTAAAATATTTATAATTTCTGAGAGACAGCACGTCTGCGGCCGTTAGCCTGTCTTTGAGCAAAGACAGTTCACAATGTTCATCCACAAGATGGCGACATAGACCGCATAATAAGCCCTAAGAGAAAAACAACGTAATTTCAAACTACAGCTGATCAAATCATTATTAAACTGGTAAATGACTTTCTAAGTCGATCTCTCTCCTTTGTATGTTGTAGTGCTGTATTTATACTATATACTATATTGCAACAGATAAATACTGAGAAATCTCTGTAGACTGATGGCATTTCATGCCGTTCAGCTTTATAATGTTAAAATGTGAGCAAAATCACCTGTTTTGTCATCACTTTAGACATTACGCTAGAGAATCATTCAAATACTAGCTCTAAAGTGACGTTAGTGAAAAAGCAACAGTTCTATAAATGCAGTATCATAGGAGTAGCAGGGCGATGTGGCGGTATATCATCATTGGTGGGGCACTAACGCATGCCTTTCACCAGTGCCGATATACAGCCACATCGCATACTCGTGTGATATTGTTCATATACAGTTGAAGTCAGAATTATTAGCCCCCCTTCGAATATTTTGTTCTTTTTTAAATATTTTCCAAATTATGTTTAACAGAGCAAGGAAATTTTCAAAGTATGTCTGATAATATTTTTTCTTCTGGAGAAAGTCTTATTTGTTTTATTTGGGCTAGAATAAAAACAGTTTTTAATTTTTAAAAGCCATTTTAAGGTCAAATTTATTAGCCCCTTTAAGCTATATATTTTTTCGATAGTCTACAGAACAAACCATCATTATACAATAACTTGCCTAATTACCCTAACCTGCCTAGTTAACCTAATTAACCTAGTTAAGCCTTTAAATGTCACTTTAAGCTGTATAGAAGTGTCAAATATTATTAATGGCAAAGATAAAATAAATCGGTTATTAAAAATGAGTTATTAAAACTATTATGTTTAGAAACGAGTGGAAAAAAATCTTCTATAAACAGAGGGCTAATAATTCAGGGGGATTTGTTACATGCATGTCACAAACCCCCCTGAATTATTAGCCCCCTGTTTATTTTTTTTCCCAATTTCTGTTTAACGGAGAGAAGTTTTTTTCAACACATTTCTAAACATAATAGTTTTAATAACTCATTTCTAATAACTGATTTATTTTATCTTTGCCATTAATAATATTTGACACTTCTATACAGCTTAAAGTGACATTTAAAGGCTTAACTAGGTTAATTAGGTATATGTATGTATGTTTGTATGTATGTATGCATGTATGTATGTATGTATATGCGTGTATGTATGTGTGTGTGTGTGTGTGTGTGTGTGTGTGTGTGTACAGTATATTTTTTTAATTAATATATTTTTTTTATCACATACTATTTATATATTATAAATTCAAAAAAAATTTGCAATGCAACAGATAAATTACAAAATGCAAAATAATATAAAACAATTAGTTTTGTATAGTATTAATCAAATATAAAATAATAAAACAAAATAAATACAAAAAAATCCACAAATGTATTAATTTAAACAAATAAATATCTGTAATTTATTTACACCCGATTAAATATCTCATTTAAAATAGGAATAATAATATTAATAATAATATCATAGTTATTAACAACACAACGACTATTGTTCAAATATTAACATACTTTATAAAAAGTTTTTATTATTACAGTCATTAACTTTTATAATAGTTATAATATCTTATATAAATAGTTATATTACATTTTAAATTAAATGAACATACGCATTATAAAGTATGTGTCTGTGACAATAATAATAATAATAATAATAATGATATGATAGTTATTAACACAATGAGTTTTGTTTATATATATTAATATACATTATATCATATTTTTATTTTTATTAAATAATCATTAAATACTATAATAGATATTATCATACATAAATTACATAAATTAACACAGATTATAAGTTATGTGTCTGTGATAATAATAATAATAATAATAATAATTTTTAATTTTTAAAAAATCTATTATTAATCAAATACAGTGAGGGAAATAAGTATTTAATCACACTGTGATTTTTCAAAATCTCCTACTTAGAAATCATGGAGGGGTCTGGAATTTACAAATCAGGAAATCACATTATATAATTTTTTAACAATTTATTTGAAAATTACTGTATCAAATAAGTATTTGATCACTTGAGTCAAGCATTTTAAATATTTAGTTCAGAAGCCTTTGTTAACAATTACAGAGGTCAAAGGGTTCCTGTAGTTCTTCACCAGGTTTGCACACACTGAAGGAGGGATTTTGCCCACTGATCTTCTCTAGATCTGTCAGGTTTCAGGGCTGTCGCTGAGCAACATGGAGTTTCAGCTCCCTCCAAAGATTTTCTATTGGATTTAGATCTGGAGACTGGCTAGACCACTCCAAAACCTTGTTATGCTTCTTACGAAGCCACTCCTTGGTTTTCCTGGCTGTGTGTTTTGGGTCATTGTCATGTTGGAAGACCCAGCCACGACCCATCTTTAATGCTCTGACTGAGGGAAGGAGGTTTTTGCCCAATATCTCACAATACATGGCCACGTTCATCCTCTCCTTAATACAGTGCAGTCATTCTGTCCCCTGTGCAGAAAAACCCCCCAGAGCATGATGCTTCCAGCCCCATCCTTCATTGTAGGTATGGTATTATTGGGATGATACACATCATTCTTCTTCCTCCAAATTCGGTGAATAGAGTCAAGACCAAAAAGTTTTACTTTGGTCTCATCTGACCACAGGACTTTCGCCCATGAATACTCTGGACCATCCAGATGGTCCCTGGCAAACTTCAGATGGGTCTTGACATGGGCTAACTTAAGCAGGGGAACCTTCCGTGCGATGCATGGTTTTAAAACATGACATCTTACTGTATTACTGATAGTACCCTTGAAAACGGTGGTCCTAGCTCTCTTCACGGCATTGATCAGCTCCTCCCGCATAATTCTGGACTGATTCTAGACCATTCTTGGCATCATTAATACCCCACGAGGAGAGATCTTCCGTGGGGCCCCAGTCTGAAGGACATTGACAGTCATTATTAGCCTCTTCCATTTTCTGACAATTGCTCCAACAGTTGCTCTTTCTTGGCAATTGCCCCGTAGCAGTTTCAGCTTTATGAAAGTCTACAATTTTGTCTCTTGTGTCTTTTGACAGCTCTTTGGTTTTGGCCATGTTGCTACTTAGACTTTTGACTGATTGTGGGGTGCACAGGTGTCTTTATGACAGCTAGTGACCTCAAACAAGTGCTACTAAATTAGAATCATGAGCAGAGTGTAGCTGGACTATTTTAAAGCAAAATAACAGGTCTTTGAGGGTCAGAAATTTGGCTGAAAAGCAAGTGATCAAATACTTATTTCACAAAGTAATTTACAGATAAACTGTTAAAAAGTCATACAATGTGATTTCTGAGTTTTTATTTTTAGATTCTGTCTCTCACAGTTGAATTGCAATTATGCTGAAAATTCCAGACCCCTCCATGATTTCTAAGTAGGAGATCTTGAAAAATCACAGTGTGATTAAATACTTATTTCCCTCACTGTATGTCTCCAGTTTCAACCAGCCAGCACTCGAGTATTATCAGAAGTTGGTTCTAGCCGGATTTTTTCCAGCAAGGAAGTTACAGCGACGACCAGAAGGAAATGTACTGATAATAAAGGAAAGTGCAGAATGACTGGTCTTCCTCCAATAGCCTATTCAAAAGGTGGACCCGCGGTCAGGTTTCAGGACAGGCAAACGAGTGACATCCATTCTCAAAACAGCGGCCTGTCAACACGGCGGCAGAGACGGGAGTGTGAAACAGAGAGAAACAACATCTGGCAGAGCTGACAGCCAGAGCGAGTCTTCTAGAAAGTCAGCAAACAGAAGAAATGAGCATAAAAGAGGCAAACAAGGAAGGGCCGTCCCACTTACCGTAATCGTCCTCGTGTAGTGGGTGTGATGGAGGCGGTGGGAGAGGACGCGTTTGAGGACAGAGACAGCTGTGGAGAAGACATGAGGGACGACGGAGCTGACGAATCCGGGACCAACAAATCTCTCTTCAACTCCTCACTGCTCCTGCGGGAAACTGTGTGCAGAGAATAAGCATTATCTTAGGGTTTCTTAGGAGTTAGTATCAACAATGTGATCATTTTACAGTTGAAATCTGTCATTTATACACATGTAAATTAGCTTTCAGACATGTTGAACACATGTACAGTTGAGTGCTTAGTTGATGTATTATTAAGGGTCTGAACTAGGGCTGTGTGATTTATCAAAGCTAAGTCAATATTTCAATGTGGCTTAGGGCAAATGTGCATAAACTGTGATTAAATAAAGAGTGAAGTTGTTTCAGATGCCATGTGTGCTTATAAATGAACATATTTGCATATTTTCTAATCAATTCAGCCCTTAGGCTAAACATTTTGTTATTTTAAGTTAAATATAATATGTAGTATAATTACCAATTTCGTGGATTATAATTAGTACTACTGTTACTAATAATTAATATTATTAGTATTAGTATTAGTATTATTATTATTATTATCAAAAAATGAAAAACACAAAACATTCTAATAATAAAAAAATCTATAATAAAGATGTTGTGCACTTGGTCTTGTATTATTATTAGTAGAAGTAGTAGTAGTATTGTTATATTATTATTATTATTATTATTATTATTATTATTATTATATTATAATTAGTAGTAGTATTGTTTTATTACTATTATTATTATTATTATTATTATTATTATTATTATTATTATTATTATTATTAATGTTATTATTATATTATTCTATTATTAGTAGTATTGTTATATTATTATTATTATTATTATTATTATTATTATTATTATTATTATATTATACTATATTAGTAGTATTGTTATATTATTCCTATTATTATTATGATTATTATTATTATATTATACTATTATAAGTAGTATTGTTATATTATTATTATTATTATTATTATTACAATATACTATATTAGTAGTATTGTTATATTATTCCTATTATTATTATGATTATTATTATTATATTATACTATTATAAGTAGTATTGTTATATTATTATTATTATTATTATTATTACAATATACTATATTAGTAGTATTGTTATATTATTCCTATTATTATTATGATTATACTATTATTAGTAGTATTGTAATAATATATTATATTATTATTATTAGTAGTAGTAGTAGTAGTATTGTTATGTTATTATTATTATTATTATTATTATTATTATACTATTATTAGTAGTATCGTTATATTATTCTTATTATTATGATTATTATTATTATATTATACTATTATTAGTAATCTTGTAATATTATTATTACTATTAGTAGTAGTAGTAGTAGTAGTATTGTTATATTATTATTATTATTATTATTATTATTATTATAGTAGTAGTATTGTTATATTTTTATTATTATTATTATTATTATTATATTATTATTATTACTATTATTATTATACTATTATTATTAGTACTATTGCTTTATTATTATTATTATTATTATAATTATTATAGTAGTAGTAATGTTATATTATTATTATTACTATATTATTAGTAGTAGTATTGTTATATTATTATTATTATATTATGCTATTATTAGTAGTCTTGTAATAATATATTATATTATTATTATTATTAGTAGTAGTAGTATTGTTATATTATTATTATTATTATTATTATAGTAGTAGTATTGTTATATTTTATTATTATTATTATTATTATTATTATATTATTATTACTATTATTATTATACTATTATTATTAGTACTATTGCTTTATTATTATTATTATTATTATTATAATTATTATAGTAGTAGTAATGTTATATTATTATTATTACTATATTATTAGTAGTAGTATTGTTATATTATTATTATTATATTATGCTATTATTAGTAGTCTTGTAATAATATATTATATTATTATTATTAGTAGTAGTAGTAGTATTGTTATATTATTATTATTATTATTATTATTATTATTATAGTAGTAGTATTGTTACATTATTATTATTATTATTATTATATTATTATTATTACTATTATTATTATACTATTATTATTAGTACTATTGCTTTATTATTATTATTATTATTATAATTATTATAGTAGTAGTAATGTTATATTATTATTATTACTATATTATTAGTAGTAGTATTGTTATATTATTATTATTATATTATGCTATTATTAGTAGTCTTGTAATAATATATTATATTATTATTATTATTAGTAGTAGTAGTATTGTTATATTATTATTATTATTATTATTATTATTATTATAGTAGTAGTATTGTTACATTATTATTATTATTATTATTATTATTATTATTATTATTATTATTATTATTATTATTATACTATTAGTAGTAGTAGTATTGTTATATTATTATTATTATTAGTAGTAGTAGTAGTAGTAGTAGTAGTAGTAGTACTATTGTTATATTATATTATTAATATTATTATTATTATAGTATTATTAGTAGTCTTGTAATATTATATTATTATTATTATTGTTATTATGTTATTATTATTAACAATGACTATAAAATGAATGCAAAAAGAGCATATACTTAAGAATTTAATATTGTAGAATATTTCATATTTTTGCACATCTCTGCTTTAACACATTTCTATCTTTTTTAGAATTTTTAGAAAACACAAATATCAAATTTCAATATGAATAACAATAAATAAATAATAAATTATGACAAATATTATACTTTCAACCAACCGGCAAATAATAATATAAATATAAACATATCTCTGTGTATTTTTCCAGCAAGCAAGTAAATGAGTTGTATTGTAACATTTAATTTGTTCCAAATACAAATAATTTCCAGTTTCTTTTCATATCACAACATAAACCACAGAAAAACTAAATATTGTATATATATATATATATATATAAAAAAAAAAAAGCCTCAGTCTTCCCAGCAAGCACTTTCTCTTGTATTATTATTATTAACAATAACGGACTACATCTTGCGTGGAATTGTATCCATCTACATACACTTGTGGTTTTATTGTGCATATTTGTTTGGATGACCATGTTGTGCTCTTTTAATTTTTATTATTAATTTATTCAATTAATTAATTTGTTTATTTATTTAAACGTTGCTGTATTTAGTTTAGAGCATATCCATGCATGTCATCAATCATTTATCACTTTTTTCTGTATCTGTAATTGTATTTGCAAATCCTGCCGAGTTGAAGAAAATAACAGTAAAGTTGATAATGACTATAAAATTAAAGCAAAAAAGCATATACTTAATAATGTAATATTATATAATCATATTTGTATGCTCGTAACAATTTGTTCCAAATACATATAAATCCCTGTATCTTTTCATATCACAACATATACCACAGAAAAACTAAATACTAAATATACAAAAAAATAAAATAGTATTTTTTACATATGAATAGAACAAGCATTTCAAATCTCTCCCCAGTCTTGTATATGTACCTGAAATGGCCTTACTGGTGTCCATGTTTGTGACTCTCTGGATGGGGCAGCCGGGCCGCGTTACAGGTGAGGTGCGCAAGAGGTGCTCTGCTATTGAATTACAGAAAAAGTCACACAAACGATCATGAAAAACAACAACAACGACGACGACAACAACAACAACATGCTTTATGTGGCACGACTAAGCACGTGCTCATCTTAAATAAATCTCCCGCTTCCTTCTCAAGGCCTGGCACACAATCTGAGCTTTTATTAACTGCAAAAGTGAAGCGCCTGAGGAAAAAAGCAACAGAGCCATTACCCCTGACCTTTAGCCTTGCCGTCGCCCCTGAATAACGAGATCAGAGCCGACTGAGGGAACAGAGTGAAAGATGGAGGAGTGAGATCTGCAGTGAGAGAAACGTCAGCACACCTGGTATGTTCAGGTCATTGAAGCTCGGCCTCTTGTCCAGCATTGATGACAGAGGTTTGGAGGAGCTGATGGTGTGTCTCTGGAACACAGAAAGAGGACATACAAAAGATCAACACAGGGCTGGAATGAATGATTGATTGATTGAATGAATGAATGAATGAATGGTGTGTGTGTGTGTGTGTGTGTGTGTGTGTGTGTGTGTGTGTGTGTGTGTGTGTGTGTGTGTGTGTGTGTGTGTGTGTGTGTGTGTGTGTGTGTGTGTGTGTGTGTGTGTGTACAGTAGTATGTAGTAGGACAAGACATTTATTTATTCATTTGTTTATGAAAAGTAGGATGTAGTGGGACAAAAAAAAAAAATAACTAAAAGAAAATAAATATAAAATAAATAAATTAAAAGGTCACCACAAGGCTGGAATTTATTTATTATTTATTTATTAATTTCTTTATTAACAGTAGTATGTAGTAGGACAAAAACATTTTTAAATTAAAATAAAATAAATATTAAATAAATCAAAAGATTGCCACAGGGCTGGAATTTATTTATTTATTTATATATTTATTTACTTATTTATTTGTTTGTTTGTTTGTTTGATTGCTTATTTGTTTTTGTACAGTAGAATGTAGTAGAACAAAACATATTTTTAAATGAAAGGAAATAAATCTTAATTAAATAAAAAGGTCACCACAGGGCTGGAATTTATTTATTTGTTTATTTGTTAATGTACAATAGGATGTAGTAGGACAAATAACATTTTTAAATGGAAAGACAACCAATATTAAATAAATTAAAAGATCACCACAGGGCTGGAATTTATGTATTTATTTGTTTGTTTGTTTGTTTATGTATATTAGTATGGAGTAGGACAAAAAATATTTTTAAATGAAAAGAAAAAAATATATTAATTAAAATTAAAAGATCACCACAGGGCTGGAATTCATTTATTTATTAACAGTAGGATGTAGTGGACAAAAACATTTTTGAATTAAAAGAAAATAAATATTAAATAAAATTAAAAGATCGCCACAGGGTTGGAATTTATTTATTTATTTGTTTGTTTGTTTGTTTATGTATAGCCGTATGTAGTAGAACAAAAATATTTTTAAATGAAAATAAAATAAATATTAAATAAAATTAAAAGATCGCCACAGGGCTGGAATGTATTTGTTTTATTACTTAACTATTTGTTTGTTTGCTTGTTTGCTTGCTTATTTGTTTTTGTACAGTAGGATGTAGTAGAACAAAAACATATTTTTAAATGAAAGGAAATAAATCTTAATTAATTAAAATTAAAAGGTCACCACAGGGCTGGAATTTATTTATTTATTTGTTGTTTTGTTTATTTGGTAATGTACAATAGGATGTAGTAGGACAAATAACATTTTTAAATGAAAATAAAATAAGGTCACCACAAATTTATTTATTTATTTATTTGTTTGTTAGTTTTTTTGTTTGTTTGTATGAGCTGTAGGATGTAGTGGGACAAAAACATTTTTTTATAAAATAAAATAAATATTAAATAAATTAACTTAAGAACAAAACATTTATTTCAAGCGGTTTTAAAAGTTCGTTTTATTTTAGTTTAGCAGTTTCTTTAGTAATTTCCCATTTCCTTTAAGTTTGTTTATTGTGTAATTACTAGGTAGTTACTTATTTTAATACATTTTTCTATGCTAATATATATTTATTTAGTTTTAGCTTCTATTAATTACATTTTAATACACAGAACAATATGTAAATATACGTTTTGCAATTTATTATTAGGACATGGAAACTGCCAGAGAGTCTTTTTGATGAAGAGAAAAGACGGACAAGGCCAGTTTCAAGAAATGAACAAAACACAACTCAAGCAGTTTTGTAACTAAAGTTTAAACCACATGCGCTACTGAAAAATGCAAGTCATAAGACAAGTAAGGCTTGTGCAACCGTCTTATGACCATCTGCAGACATTAAAATCAGTGTTATGGTCTATTTTATATCACTAGGAAAATCATCCGAAATACGTCACAATTAAATATCACTCATCCGTAGATCACAGCCCAATAACACATATTGAAGCACTGAATAAATGCAACAAAGTTATATTAGAGCTCAGGTGGTCAACACGGTTAAAGGGTGAATTGTTGATGTTTTTAAAGCGTTGGTTTTCATAGCCTGACTCTGTCTTCTGTTCAATAACACAATTTCACAAACACAATCATGCTCACGCAGGAAAATATTGTCTGTCTGCAAGAACATTAAAACTCTTTGTAACACAAATGACGATAACAAAAACCCTATGAAAGTTTGTTTTTGTTGTGAAAGCTTGGAAGGCATACTTATCTTACAACAATATTTTGAGCACCAATGTGACTTTGGGTGAAATAAACAGATTCTGAGATCACAAGAGACCATTACTTTCAAATAAATTACACAATTTTTCAGACCAAAACATTCAAACATTGTTTGAGTAAATTACTGATTTTATAGGGATTTGCAAGACTTTAAATTCCCTGACTTTTTACTGAATAAAAGCTGAATATTTATTTCAGTATATAAATTTAATAAATAATTCTGTAAGAAGAAATATAATAATCTGTAATAAAAAATAATATAATCTATTTCAACATATATATATATATATATATATATATATATATATATATATATATATATATATATATATATATATATATATATATATATATACATATATATACATATATATACATATATATATATATATATATATATATATATATATGGACATTTTAAACATATACAATATACAACAGCCGTAATTCTTTTCTTGTTTTTTTAAAGCATCAAACAAATTGCCTAATGTTCCATAATTTGGTTAAAAAAAACATATCAAATGTGCTGTATGTAAGTTTTTGACTCTTTTAAAGCACAAAAATACCATAATATGTGTGCAGATATTTAAGAAACATCCCAAGTGAACATACTTGTTTAACTGAAAAACAATGCTGAAGTCAGATATTCTGCTTTGAAAATGGGTTTTCCGTGCCGGAAAGCTGTCTTTGTTTAGATAAATTTCATATGCACGATGCCAGTTTAGCCAATTATATGTCAGCACCCTGGGTTGCCTTGTTGGAAAACAGCATATTTCATTCATTCATTCAGAAAGACTCTGAAAGCGTGCGCCCGTGACCAAAAAGAACAGTATGGGAGACAGATGCAGTTCCACATGAGGTTATTAATTAGCAAATTACATAAATATTACGAACGTAAGCATTAGGTGAGCAGGTTACATTGTAACCGCGTGTCCTAACAACACGCTGTGACGAGAGAGGCAGTGATCAGCTATTTGGCTGTTTGCACCAGACGAAACACGGCAGAAATGTAAATACAGCCTTTCAGAAGCACAGAATATGCACTCGCTCACGAAAAGGTAAGGTTTAGAATCTATTTAATACATGTTAACCCACTTTAACATCAATGTAGATGCTGAATCACTCATATGTGTTTAGTTCTAAAGTTCAATTTCAGACGGTTTATTGTATTTTCAAGATCTGAGGTGAACTTTCTGCTTTCAGTATATGGCAACAAATGCCATGTAAAATGCATTCAAACTCGCATTGTTAGCATTTAGCACAGAATAAAGCACACAAGGCTTACCTGAGGTGATCTAGCTGTCATAGGTTTCTGTTGTTCAGCTGTGAGAAATAGAAGCCATTTCTAATAAAGCAATTCGAGGTGTTGGTTAGGACAAAAACTCCTTTTAATATGGAAAATATTCCCTCTATCGCGTGTCGTTGCTTTTATTTAGAACACAGTTTAAATCACTCGCTCCTGTACACAATCTGGCATCCCAGCGTACTTTTATTATGATCCAGGAGTGCAATACCTAGTTCAACCACTGGGTGTCAAACTTACATACTGCACCTTTAAAATGTCCTGGCTTTCAAATGTCTGGAATAGACCTTCTAAAATAGAATAGAATAATAACATAAAAAATAAATAAATAAATAAATAAATAAATAATAATAATAATAATAATAATAATAATAATAATAATAATAATAATAATAATAATAATAATAATAATAATAATAATAATAAAAACAAAATTTAATTTAATTAAAAAAATAGTTCAAAACTAAATTAAATTTAAAACAAATATCAAATTCTGTCACTTTTTACTGACTAAAAAGCTGAATGTCTATGACATCTAATGAACGGAATATACAGTTGAAGTCAGAAGTATTATCCCCCCTGAATTATTCGCCCCCCTGTTTATTTTTTCCCTCAATTTCAGTTTTTTCAACACATTTCTAAACATAATAGTTTTAATAACTCATTTCTAATAACTGATTTATTTTATCTTTGCCATGATGACAGCAAATAACATTTTACTAGATGTTTTTCAAGACACTTTTATACAGCTTAAAGTGACATTTAAAGGCTTAACTAGGTTAATTAGGTTAACTAGGCAGGATAGGGTAATTAGGCAAGCTATTGTATAACAATGGTTTGTTCTGTAGACTATTGGGAAAAAAATTGCTTAAGCGGGCTAATCAATTTGACCTTAAAATGGGTTTTAAAAAAATAAAAAACAGCTTTTATTCTAGCCAAAATAAAACAAATAAGACTTTCTCCAGAAGAAAAAATATTATCAGACATACTGTGAAAATTTCCTTGCTCTGTTAAACATCATTTCGGAAATATTTAAAAAAGAAAAAGAAATTCAAAGGGGGACTAACAATTCTGACTTCAACTGTATATGAACTTATATTTGAATAATATAAGATTAAAATAATATGTTAAAATAATACATTAGTATTAAAATGGTTTTAGCTTGAACATGATTTTGCCAAACTATAATAGACCCTTTTCACACTTTCGGGTTTCTCAGTAGTGGAAGTCGTCATATTTTAGAAAACTTGGAGCGCAGTGAATGTGAGAATACAACAAATAAATTTTTTACAATCTTATTTGCTCAAATAATAAAAGAAAAACTTCACGGTGATGTTATAAAGACTTTCAGAAAAAGGAAAAGAAAATTGTGAGACTGATGACGGCAGCCAGAGGAGAGAATAAAGTCAAATTTGTTGTCCTGTCCCATAGACTCTGCATTAGAAACACCTCGCATAAGCGGTAATTCGTTTTTTTGTAATTAGAAGCAAAGATGATATACTACATACATAAATACATATAAATGTTCATACGTTTTTGTTTTTTTTTTAAATAAAAATATTTAAAACTTTAAAGGATTTAAGATGCTGATGACCGTTAAACGCGTCATAACAGGCTTGTAAAAAAGGGCCCATAGCCACTATGAGAACAACAATGGATAATTTAACTATGTGCACTACATAATAGGCATGAAACAATGAAGAAAACTAAAACAAAATATATTAAAATAAAAAATAAAATAAAATAAAAAACAAAAGTGTGCACTTGCGCTTAGAATTATGCAAACTTAAAGCTTAAAATGATACTCATTTACTTTGCTTTGGTATTTACCTGCTATGTACTAGTATGATATCATATAAGCAACATTATTTCCCAGCCCTGAAACTAAAACCATTTTCTCCTGGTATATTTTTATTTAATTGTTATCATAAACTTGCAATTAAGCAAGTAATGGCTTAAATAAGCAAAATTTTGTTAACTAGGATAATCAGGAGCAGTAGTAGGGTTGGGCCGATAGACGATGCCATCATCCATCGCCGATGGCCGATAAACATCACGATGCTGAGCTGGCATCGCCGATCCTCCGCCCCGCCCCCGCCGCAAACCCGCTCGTGAAAAATACACACTCAGGCCCTGTTTACACTAATACAGCTTAGTTTTAAAATGGCATTTTAGAACAAAAATGGCCCACGTCCCCACTAGCGTTTCATCTAGCATTTCTGAACAGCCCTCCGTCCACTGAAAATGCACATCACGTGACCACACACACACACACACACACACACACACACACACACACACACACACACACACACTCATGCGCTCGTCTAAGCTCCAGAGAACAGTGTACGTCGGACAGTTTATCAAGGATGCATCGCTGGATCGTGTCTCACTATAGTTGTTAAACGTGATATTTAATTAATCTTGTCTCTATCCAGGGCTTAATTTGTGCCGGAACACGGCGGATCCGGAACCTCTGAAATCTGATCCGGCACCTCATTTTACCGATCTCCCTCCTCAACCGCCCTCCTCCCCTGTCCGCTGTTCATTTTCACATTCTTCCGTGACTCTCCAACCCTCTTCACTGTTGTCCGCGACACCCCACAGCAGCTCAATTTCATCCCCGAGACCCCTGCGCTGCTCACTTTCATCCGCGACACCCCTCCGCCATCCACTGCACCAAACAAATGACTGACACGGATCACTGCCTACTCATGCCAGAGTTTCGCGGAAAAAGTGATTGACAGGTGGTAATTTGTGTGTAACTTATCTTTATTTATTTATGATTTGGTTATGGGTAAAACAAAGACCAGGTAGTTGAAATGGCAGGCTACAAATAATTAATTCGTTATGACTTAATTAACTATTCATAAATAATTAATTCACCTCCCCTATGAAGACGATGTCATCGTCCATCGCGATGTTTCACATTAGACATCGTACGATGCTAAATTGGTCAACATTGCCCAACCCTAAGCAGTAGACATTTAAGCCCTTCAAGACTACTAAACTACGTGAAAATTAGAAATATTTACTTGCCAATTAAATAATTAATTAAATACATTTATTGACATTTATTTTGCTAAATGCATCAAAAATGGTTTGTTTGTTTTGACCCTGAACACTCATGTATCTAAGCTGAACTAGATTTAATTTGTTTTAAACAAAGCTCAATGACTAATACTTCAAAGTGATTTTTTCCAATATAAAATGGATATTCTCTGCTTTTTCTGAAAGTTTTTCCAGTCATTTCCCCTAAAAATAAACTCCTAAATGCAAACCTTATCCTTCTCAAGCAGCATGATGTCCTCAGTACATCATGTTAAGTACAAGAACCAATAATAAACTCAAATTCGCCACAAGATCGCCATGACTTACATGCATTTTGTACTCAAAACTACGTCAAGCTGCTTCATTTTTTTTTCTTTCCTTACAAAAACATCCTGTTTTGGCACATTTGGATGAGACTCGCACAGCCTACTGAAACACAGCGCCGATGCAGAGGACATCCGCGGAGAGAAAGAGAAGGAAAGCCTCAGTCCAGCTCCACACATACACACACAATCTGGAGATCTCATTTGCCACACATTAAATCCTCATATAGAAGAACTGACACACATCTGCTAGAGTCATCAGAGAGATGTCCTTAAGCATCTATCAAACATACAGCTAGAAATTTCAAATGTAGGCTTTCAAATGTTTGGAAAATAGACCTATTAGAAAATAGAATACAATAAAATAAATTTTTTATTAAAAATGATTAAAAAAAAATGAATAAATAAATAAAAATAAACAAAGCATAAAAAACAAAATAAAGAACATAACAATAAAAAAAATTAAAATTTTATAAAAAATAAATAAAATACAAAAATAAATAAAGTAAAATAAAATAACATAAAATTAAAATAACAAAATAAAATAAACATAACATAACACAATAAAATAAAACAGAAGACACACACAAAATCCCCATAGAGAAGAACTGACACGCATCTGCTAGAGTCATCAGAGAGACGTCCTTAAGCATCCTTAAGCATCCATCATGGAGCTAGAAATCTGCTTTTTAAAATGAGGTTATTTTACAGTAGCTTGTAGAGGTTATATTGCAGTACATGTACAGTACTGTTCCAGTTTGGGGTTAGAAAGTTGTGTTTTTTAATACAACATATTAAAATTAAAAGACATCATAATGAGTGCTATTTAAAATGCTGTTTTTTAAACATTCAATTCAATAAAGAAATCTAAAACAAATAGTTTTTGTGATTCGTAAATTTTGTGATGCTTGTGATTTTTAAATTGATATTAATAAACTTGAGCAGCATACTAATTATTTCTGAAGGCTCGTGTGAAACTAGTCAGTGATAAAAATACTGTATCTGTAAAAAAGAAATAATAAAATTAAAAAATATTAAAT
This sequence comes from Danio kyathit, assembly GCA_903798195.1. NCBI lineage: Eukaryota > Metazoa > Chordata > Actinopteri > Cypriniformes > Danionidae > Danio > Danio kyathit. Next base: position 19,953,270 of record LR812539.1, on the reverse strand, counting down.
ACAAATTTGGTCAAATTAATATATATATATATATATATATATATATATATATATATATATATATATATATATATATATATATATATATATATATATATATATATATATATATATATATATATATATACACACATACACACAGTTGAAGTCAGAATTATTAGCCCCCCTTTGAATTTCTTTCTCTTTTTTAAATTTTTCCCAAATGATGTTTAACAGAGCAAGGAAATTTTCACAGTATGTCTGATAATATTTTTTCTTCTGGAGAAAGCTCTTATTTGTTTTATTTCGACTAGAATAAAAGCAGTTTTTAATTTTTAAACACCATTTTAAGGACAAAATTATTAGCCCCTTTAGGCTAATTTTTTTTCTATAGTCTACAGAACAAACCATCGTTATACAATAACTTGCCTAATTACCCTAACCTGCCTAGTTAACCTAATTAACCTAGTTAAGCCTTTAAATGTCACTTTAAGCTGTATAGAAGTGTCTTGAAAAATATCTAGTCAAATATTATTTACTGCCATCATGGCAAAGATAAAATAAATCAGTAATTAGAAATGAGTTATTAAAACTATTATGTTTAGAAATGTGATGAAAAAAAATTATGTGATGAAATTAGGGAAAAAAATAAAAAAAAGGGCGAATAATTTTGACTTCAACTGTATATGCAGAAATATAATAGTGCATCATCTTTTAGAAAATACTAATGTAAAAGATAGTGAGGAGTTAACTCCTATACACTGAGCATTGTATATACTTTAGTCTGTTAACTTTCTGCATTTTACTTTTTTCTTCTGACATTTTATTACTTTTCAAGTAATTTTGCTTTTTTTTTTTTCAAGTGCTTTTGACATTTTATTACAGTTTATAATTTCTATTCAGCTTTATTATTACCAATCGTGCATACCTGTATAGGGGAGACGGCAGCAGCTGGAGGGGTTTTGACTGGACTGGGACTGAGGGGTGTTCTGGAAATCACAGTAGCAGCAGCAACAGCAGCAGCAGTTGGACTGCCTTGAACAGGACCTGAACAGAGACACATGAACACAGAGGAGAAGTGATGCAACTGCTGATTTGCTCAGTCAAGATCTTAGCAAAGGTAAGTAACCCTAGGCCCACACGGAATCTGCGCACGCAGAATTCCGCAGATTTTCCACAGAATTCCGCAGATTTTTAGCCCATCATTAATTCTGTTTATTTACTTGAGTAAATGTGTGTAAATCTGAATTTATTCAGTTTTTAAATTACACATATTTCACATATTAAGGTTTTAGTTATGAGACTCCCAAAATAATTCCGCAGAAATCCATAGATTTTTACCAAAATTCTCCGCAGAAATTGCAAAAAATGTCCGCAGATTCCGTCTGGCCCTACCTATAACCAACTGATTACAAACCTAGATCTACACTCAAAAAGGTATTCTGCTGCTTAAATAAAATGAGTTGATACAACACAATTCTTGTGATTTTTTTGAGACAACTTAACAAATTTAAGTGGTTTGAATATAAAACGGTTAACTTAATCAATGTGTGTTGGGACAACATGGATGAATTGTGTGGAACCCTGCACTTCTGACAGTGTAAAAAACAACAGGATACACCACCCCAAATATGATCACGCATATGTTCATACTTAATTTTACAGGTTTCTAACATATTTCTAAATATCTTATTTTGTGTTCAACAGAAAAAAAAACTCTTGACACTTGGGAAGGAGAGTAAATAGCGAGTACATTCTCATTTCACTTTCTGGAATTGGAATTGTTATCGCGTGTCCGCACAGATCAGCATGTGTTTGCAAACCTTGTGAGGCGCTGTCAAAGCTCTTAATGAGTGTTTTGACAGTGGGTGAAGGTTCAGAGGAAGTGGAGGAACGTCGGCTCAGACCCATTCCCTGCCTTAGTGCAGCCAGATCCCTCTCCACAGCATTCATGTAATTATACACACGACCACGCTCCTCATCCTGCCTGTAACACAACACACACACACACTCAAATCTCCTGCATTTGCAAATATTTGCACACACAAAAACATAAATCATTCAATCATGCAACCTGTGTCAACATCCCACATTTACACTGGGTTGTAAATACCCGACACGGTCACGCTAAACAATAAGGTTTCATTAGTTACTGTTAGTTAATACATTTACTAAGATGAACTAATAATGAACAATACATGTACAGCATTTATTAATGATAGTTCAACATTTACAAATCCATTATTAACATTTAAAGTCATGTTTGTTAGCATTAGTTAACAACGAACGTTAACAAACATGAATAAATACAGTAATAAATGTATTGTTCACTGTTTGGTCATGTTTGTAAGTGCATTAACTAACATGAACTAATACAACCTTATTGTGAAGTGTTACCATCGACACTACATCTCCTCTTACTTCCGGCTCTTCAGCTCCTCCAGCTCTTTGTTCATCTTCTCGTTTTTCTCCTGAGCCTCTTGCAAGCGTCGCCGCAGGTCTCCGATCTCCTCCTGAGCTTCAGTCTTAATGTCGTTGGCGATGATGACGGCTGTTTGCAGGTCTGCTTGAAACTGACGCCATTCAGCCGATTCCTCCTGTGAGAGGCAGACGTCATTCATGTGAGGAATCATGGAGATCTTTGCTTGTGTGAAAGGTCATAAATACAGCTAGCACACAGTGTTATTCAGGGTTTAAATGTTAAATTTAAAAGTCGAGTGAAATTAAAAAAAATTATTAGATGTTAAATTTAGTCTGTTAATATACAGTTGAAGTCAGAATTATTAGCCCCCCTGAATTATTAGCCTCCGTTTATTTTTTTTTCCCCAATTTCTGTTTAACGGAGAGATTTTTTCAACACATTTCTAAACATAATAGTTTTAATAACTCATTTCTAATAATTGATTTATTTCATCTTTGCCATGATGACAGTAAATAATATTGTACTAACTATTTTTCAAGACACTTCTATACAGCTTGAAGTGACATTTAAAGGCTTAACTAGGATAATTAGGTTAACTAGGCAGATTAGGGTAATTAGGCAAGTTATTGTATAACGATGGTTTGTTCTGTAGACTATCAAAAAAATTTTGCTTAAATGGGCTACTAATTTTGACCTTAAAATGGCTTTTAAAAAATTACAAACTGCTTTTATTCTAGCCGAAATAAAACAAATAAGACTTTCTCCAGAAGAAAAAATATTATCAGACATACTGTGAAAATTTCCTTGCTCTGTTAAACATCATTTGGGAAATATTTAAAAAAGGGTTAATAATTCTGACTTCAACTATATATATTTTCTGTCAGAAAATATAAAATTGATATAAACATCCAAAGCTTGCAGTTTGTCACTTCTGTCTAAATGGATTAACGCATTTTTTTAGACATCACTTCGTACTTTAGTTTCTCGTCAAATCTTCTGACCAATCAAACGCTCTCTAGTATCTGACATGCCCCGCCCCCCTCGAGAAGACGCTTCTCATTTGCTCTGATAAAAACGAAACACAATTGGCTGTTTTTTTTAAAGGGGAAGAGCTAAAGAATGCGTCAATAGAACCACCATTTTGGTACAGGGTAGTGCTCCTTTAAAATGAATGCGGGACCAAGGTGCAGTGGAGAACTGGCCATCCAGAGGCAGAGATATATGAATATACACACACACACATACATATATATATATATATATATATATATATATATATATATATATATATATATATATATATATATATATATATATATATATATATATATATATATATATATATAAAAATATAAATATATCAAATTATATAAATATATATATATATATATATATATATATAAATATAAGATCAGGATTCTGAAGAGTTCCCGGTGGTCAGTAGGCAAATATTTTTTTTAAATTACGAAAATTATCATTTTACATCACTTTTCTACATCGATGGATAAATGAGCGCAGGGGCATTGCGACACAAATTGCATGTTTTTGTGTGCATGGAAATGTATTTTACTCTCTACCTGTTAAATTTAATCTAATCTGTGTTCTGAAACACACCCCCTCTCCTGCTTTCACTTCTCATTCTAACGGAGGGAGCGATTCATTTGTGAATGAATCTCCATTATGAAAGACTCGTTCACTTAGCCGACAATAATACAAGTTTCTGGCCTTGCAGCGTCTTGTTGTCATATTTAATTTACATTGTTTGTTGATTTTATTTAACAAAACTGACATAAGCCTAGTATTTAGTGTCAATTGGTGCTACTTTGTCTTATGGTCAGTGCAGTAAGTGACTGTATAATCGTCAACAACGTTACTTGTTTAGCACAAAAGTTCGTAACATACAAAAACGTAAAAAAATGATTTACCTATGAAATGTTCTGCCTTTATGCTTTGTTTTCTTTGTTCGCTCATTCATACACCCGTACACAGCGCTAAAGTCCAGCATCTTCAAATTGGCTTTAGTCTTGACTAGTGTGGTTGAATGACAGAGTGAGAGTGATTTGTTGCTTGTGCCGATATTTAGAACTGTATAAACAGATCCTATAAATTTATTATAGTCCTTTAATTTGCCCATTACTGTAGGTTATTCTTTCTAGTTCAATATAATGTGCTAAATCTTTCAACCAGTGGTCAATGGATGGACTTTCTACATTCTTTCAGTAGAACACTATCAATTGTCTTGCAACACCAAGACACAGGTCAACCAACGATAATGACAAACGTACAGGAAATAAACCCAAAGCATGTATTTGAGGTGTAACTGGGATTACTTTTGAAATTATTCATAAATTAATATCATTATTTTCATAAATCATATAAGCACAGTGCAAAGTCTACAAAATAAAAAGGACAAATGTACCCGCAGTTTTCGATGAAGAACTTTAATCTCCTTCTCCATGTCGTATTTTTGATCATGAAGCTTTTTGATGGAATCTGTGGGGAAACAATGAGCAGAAATAAATACAGATTTATAAAGAAAGCTAATAAATGTACTGCTAAAATAATTATTTTAAATTAATTATATTACTTATGTATTATTATACATTTAACATTGAAATATGATGGATTTGTTTTTGTATTATGGTATCCAAAATGACCATGCCAACACAATACTCTAAAATTGAAACTCAAGCTAAAGTCAAGACACAGATAGCTCGATGATGCCTCTAAGTGGACAGAAGCCTGCATAACAAGATATTGAATTTGTTCAAATTTTAAATCAAACATTTTATGAACAATTTTTGCTTGAGGTCTGTGTTAGATTAGGCACATTTGTCTATAAGTTTGCCAGTTTTCAAATGTATATGCAAAAATGTATGGTTTTCTGAAAAAAATGGGAATGGTGCTTGAACATGGTGCATTTCCAGGGTGTGCCAAAACTATATTATTAAAACTGCAAAAAAACATTTATTTTGATAATCAATTAACCTTCCAATTGTAAGAAGGATTAACTGATACAACTAATTTCCTAACTAATAAATATGACACTGTCATCACTTTTGAAAATGTTAAACTTATAAACGATTATTAACAATACAAATAACTATATTTAGGCAGCGCGGTGGCACAGTGGGTATTGCTGTCGCCTCAAAGTAAGAAGGTGGCTGATTCGTGCCGTGGTCTTTGCATGTTCTTCCCATGTTCGCGTGGGTTTCCTCCGGGTGCTCCGGTTCCCCCACAAGTCCAAAGACATGCGCTATAGGTGAATTTGGTAAGCTAAATTGTCCATAGTGTATGTGTGTGAATGACAGTGTATGAGTGTTTCCCAGTGATGGGTTGCGGCTGGGAGGGCTTAAAACATATAAAACATAAGTTGGCTGCATAAGTTGGCGGTTCATTCTGCTGTGGCGACCCCTGATTAATAAAGGGACTAAGCCAAAAAGAAAATGAATGAATGAATAACTACATTTACCACAAGAAAATGAGATAGCACAGACACCTGAATAAAATAATTGAACATGCTTTTAATTATCAGAAGAAAACCAAGTTGTCGTTCTAACTGAAAGCCACACTGGCACTATTTTTCATGTGGCATGACTATATATTAGCTGTGCGCATTTACTTATTAGGAAGAAATAATATACTAATTATTAATACATTCATATCAGTGCCACCCTTAGAAATTGCATCCACGATGGTGATTGTACAGTTTTAGCACCCCTCTGGTTAAACTGTGTTATTGCAGGCCCTTATGTTAGGCTATGTCACATTTCCACTCAACAGAAAAATAATTTGAAGACAATTTACCCCTATATATCTTTACACACACACACACACACACACACACACACACACACACACACACACACACACACACACTGTAAAACCCAACAGTTAACTTTATCAAATGAAATGAGTGTAGTTAACTCAAAATTGACTGAAAGTTAATTCTACTCATTTGAAAGGAGTTTTGAACTCAGCGTTGAAGGTAATGAGTTAATTAAATACCTTATTACTTCAACTTAAATGCAGTAAGTTCACAGTACTCATATAGATTAGTTTATTAACTCAAATGGTTTGTAGCAATCGGTTTCCTCAAACGGTTTGAGTTACCTTAAATTATTGGGTTTTACAGTACTCAGTTGGTTTGAGTTCTCTCTTTTGTTTTACTGTGCTCAAACTGCTACATTTACTCAAATGGATTAAGTTCACAGTACTCATTAGGATTAGTTTTTGAACTTAAATGGTTTGTTGCAATCGTTTCCTCAAACGGTTTGAGTTACCTTAATTTTTGGGTTTTACAGTGATATATATATATATATATTTGCCAACTATATTTGGTAGCTGTTACCACTTTGCATGTGTTTGGTATGGTCAAATGACTTACTCTCCAGGTCAGAAATGATGAGGTTATCATGGAGCTTGACAGCACGATGCTGTTCGACTTCATCCTCCAGCTCAAAAATGGTCTCCTTCATGTCAGCGATCTCAGTGTCTTTCTCCTCCAGCTCAGAACACTGCTGCTCCAGAAGCCTCTTCTGCTCTGCTAACTGTGACTGGACGTCATTACGAAATGCTCGGAACTCATCCTCGAGCTTTAGTTAACACAAGGGCATGTTAGATGTTGGTAAATGAACAGATCAGAACATTGCTAAAATTGAAAAAGATGCAAATTAAACAGCCTTGACATTGCACTAAGGTGATATGTGTGGTAAGCATGCTAAACTGAAGATGTGCCCTCTTGAAATATTTAGAAATGTATTTTAAATTTTAAAAATGCACAAATTTTAAGACACTGACCCTATGTATGAATATACCTACTTCTCTAGAAGTTAAAAAAACATTGTTTCTGAATTAATAGCATTTATAAAATAGTAATTAAAAAGTAGGGACACACCAAAATAAAAATTGACTCATACAATAATGGTTTAATATAGCCACCTTATATAGCCACTGATATAATAATACCCCAAAGGTTATTGGTTTCCAAAATTCTTCAAAATAAATTTTTGAATAGACTGTACCTTTAAAGGTACACACTAATTGTCAAATCAGATTCAATGATCTATGCTATGCTATGCTAAAAGTGTTCCCGCCAGAACCAGAGATCAACTGAATAGATTAAAAATGGCTAAAGTCAACTGTTGAACTCTGGGTGACTTGTAAAAGTGGCCTATTTCCAAAAAGCATTGAGTGTTCCTTTAAGGCAAGCAGAGGTATACATTTTCTGAGTGCGTTTCACCTTGCTAATTGCCTCCTGGAGCTGGGCAGCTTCACTGCGTGTGTGCCCAAGTTCTTCTTGTAACTGAGCTGCTTTGGCCTCTGCTAGCTCTTTATCTAATCTCTCGCTGTCCAGAAGGTGGCGTATGTCCGTCTTATCCCCTGCATTGTGGATGGAGAGGAGCTGGGCCACTCTTTGCCTCTCTTGCTCAAGTTGGATTCTACAGCGGTTCAGCTCCACCTGCTCCCCTTCGGACAGCACTCTTAATGCCTCCAACTCTGCTTTGGCAACTGCTCGCTCCCTCCGCTCCATTTCCACAGCTCTTTCTGCCATATGGACACGCTCTTTCAATGCCGCCATGAGGCCTTGGGCTTCTGCATTTTCATGTTCTGCCATCTTTAGGGCACTGCTTAGTTGCTGCTGCACTCCCAGAAGTTGCTCCCGCTCAAAATGCGAGCCCTCATTCAACTCGGCATAGCGCCTCTCCAGCTCTACATAGCGCCCACTTTTGGCATCTTCATCATCCTTGGCATAGGCCACACGATGCTCATCAAGAAGTCCACGAAAGTACTCCAGTTGTCTTCCGTATAGTTCCAGACGCTCCCCTTGCTGACAGAGGGAATCGACCAGAATGGCACGCTCCTCGCCCAGCCGTTCATTCTCTGTGCTCAGCTCTTGCGTGATCTGCTGCAGATCCGCAAGCTCCTGCAGGGTGGCCTGGAGTTCTTCTGACGTGCTGTGTTGGTTTTCCTCCATTTGATGGATTCGCTCAGTTAAGCAGGCCACAGAAACCTCACTGGTGTTCCCGCTGCTGCCTCTACGGGAATGTTCCCGACTCGGCAGCCCACCTTCTGATTCAGAAGATGATCCACAACCTGATGGTGCATCTAGAGCATCATCACTGGAGGTGATAGGCTGGTAGGCCTCACTGCACTCACTGTCCACTGCATCAGGAGAGCCTAAATGTCTTTGCTCTGACAGCAGGTCCTCTGTAGAGCCTTGAGCAGAGCCTTCTGCAGAGGATGCACGCATACCACCCCGTACACTTTCACTGTGGCCTCCGCTACTGCTGTCGCTGCCAACTACATGCTCAGGACTCAGAGACAGGCAGCGCAGACTTTTCTCAGGGCTGTCTAGACGTTGCTCCAGAGAAAAGCCGAGTGCATTAAGGCGATCCTTCAGCATCCGGTTTTCACTCTTCAACATATTTAACTCATCAAGGATACCCTGGTTCTGGTCTTGAAGGAGGAGGAGAGTAGACTCCACATCTGTGGCACTGATAACCTCTTTCTCTAGAGGCTGCACTGTCTCTTGAGACACTTGTTCTGGATCAGGAGCCTTAAGTTCTTCCAAGCCAAGCTGAGTTCTCATGCCTCGGAGTTCAGAGCGAAGATGAAGGATTTCCAGGTCTTTGCTCTTGGCTAAACCAAGGAGGTCATTCACTTGACACTCAAGAACTGCTTTATGGCTTATCTGGCTGTCTGAGCGAGATTTGCTCATTTTTGACTCAGAGTCAGGTAAGGTACGACATCGTGAACGCTTTTGAGGCATGGTATCGGTGGGTTTTTTGGCAACATTGGTTCTGGATCGTTCTCGCAAGTTATCTCGAGTCGAGCCTGGCTCCTTAGACACGGTTGACGTCGCACGCCTTCCTAAAAGACCTGTAAAAGCAGAAACAGGTCTATAAATGTATAACTATTATAGACATTTCATTATCAAAAAACCTCCTCCTGAATATGCTAGAACCAAGGCAATGCCTATCACTACCTGAACTGGTCTTGGACCTGGTCTCAGTGCTGCTGGTGATCTGAGAGGAGGATCCTCTCTTGTTTCTAGCAGTAGTGTTACTGTTGCTAGCAGAAACAGATCCACTTCCTGCGCTCACGGCTGGGAGATCATCACTGCTCTTCGCCTGGTTAGCAAGCAAATTAAGTTAATGATCTGCTATAGACAAGATAAATCCAGCATTCTTAGCTGGCACTTGGTTCAACATGCTTTGAAAACAAACGTTTCTGATTCCTCAGAATAAAACTGTTACCTTAGAAAGTGGAGCTGAACTCTGGGTTTTGTTTGTCATCTTGCCTCCTGTGCCCATATTGCTGCTTCCCTCTGATCTGCCTGGGGCTTTAGTGCCCACTGAGGTCCTGGAGGTGGCGGCCGTGGGCTTGGTCGCCTTTTTCATGCTTGGTTCCAAGTTCTTGATACATTTACAGCGTAATCTATATAAAAGAATGCAGATGATGAATCATTTGGATGAATAAGCTGTATTGAATGGATTCAAACTAAAAAATATACTGAAGATTAATTTCAAATGCCCAACTCAGAAACAAAACAATGATACCATAAGTTTATGAACAACATGTCATGCATTGCTAAGTAAACCCAGCCACAGAAAAAAATATACATCACAAAAACATTGCTGCCACTCTTTGTCCTGCAGCACTTAATCATGCCTAGCTTAAATCAAAATATCTCATTACCTTACTCCAGCACTGGTTATTTTCCTCGGGGAACACATTGTGTACAAGACTATGGTTTTGCTTGGAGGCAGTCGGAATGTAACATTACAGTCCCGGAGGACCCTATTTATGCAGCTTCACACACACTGTAAACTAAAACACTTCAGGAGGAAAACAGTCATTGGTCACAGTTTGAAGGCACACAACACTGTGTGATTGGAGGAGGCTCAGAAGAGGATGGAACTGCCTTTCTTATCACATCATCATGGGTGGAGGCCAGACCCGTTGGAAGGGCTGACCAACTCTGTCTAGCCTTAAAAGGCTTTAATAGTCCAGCAGTGCTAGGCATGAGGCTAGAAAAAAAAAATCACCACAGCTATATGCAGTAGAAGAAAATTCTAGCTGTTTGAAAAATGAAAATTGTTTACAGTATGTGTGTGAACATGCTTCTCTCCAATTGTCCTTAAAGAGACAGTTTACCCAAAAACATCAAAGGAGAAAAATACATTTGTACTTATTTACTTTAAAGGCTCTCTTAGGTAAACTACCATCCTATCTTTCTAATTTGCTAACATTTCACATAAATAACCAACAAATTAGATTTGGTTCCTGTATTCAGTTAACAGTCCCAAGGGTATTGTCAGAATGTGCTTTTTTTCTTTTATGCTCCTAGGGCTTGGAATGGCCTGGAACTTAATCTTGACACACTGCCGACTCCGAGTACTTTAAAACATCTTCTGTACAACTTATCTTAAAGGATACTTGTAATTGTTTTTTTATGATCTGACCTATTTTATGAATGGTGATTTTGTAATTTTGTGGTATTGTTTTCTGTGATTTTTGTGTGAAACTTTATGTGCTGCCTGCCATCTTGACCAGGTCTCACTGGAAGAAGAGACAGTACTGTCTCAATGTGATCTCCTGGCTAAATAAAAGAAATAATAATAATAATAATAATAATAATAATAATAATAATAATAATAATAATAATAAAGAAAACCCTGTCATCATTTAATCCACCTTAATTTGTTCAAAACCTATTTGGAGTTTCTCCTAAACAAAGACATTATTTTGAATAATGCTGGTTGATGTTACCCATTGTCTTTTATAGCATTTATTTTTTTCAACTATGGAAGACACTGAGTACCATCAACTAGCATTTTTCTAAATATCTTCTTTCGTGTTCAACAGAAGAAACTCATAAGGTTTTAGGGCGTGCTCGCATTAGGCACGGTTGCTTTGAACTGTGCCGAAGCACGGTTGTCCCCCTGCCCTCTCCTCCTATGTCCAGCACGCACACTGGATCTTTACCTACCAAACCTGAGCACGCTTATGTCATCGATGATGCGCTGTTCAATTTAACAGGAAGAGAAGTGCTCTCACACAGCACAGTGGAGATTTCATTAGTTATATCGTTTTAGTCATTTGATATGCAGAGACACGCATTCAAATCTTTTACTGAACAGATCCACAACTTTTGGCGCTCATAAATGTTCATGAAAGTCATTGTGCTGCATGTATTAGGAGGTTTGCTGAAGGTTGCAGCTGGGGGGGGGGCTGTATCTTTAATAATCTATGACAGTTTGCATTCATTAAACAGTAAAAATGATTAATAAATCCATATTGCACTTGCACTACAAGCGTACCACGCCAAAGCCCAACCGAACCGCGCTTTGGCACAACTCTTCCAACTGGGCCAGGGCCGGCCAACTAAACCGCGCCTTGGCCCAATTCGGAGCACTCGCACTTGTCAAAAGAACCGGGAAACATGCCTGGGTACGGTTCAGATAGCTTTGTGTGAGTATGCTCTAAAACACCTTTAAATACAGTAAAGAAATTTGAAATGGACAATGAAGATAAGTGTACAAATAGTATTCAAGAATGAATCTACGCTATTGTATATATTTATCTGTGATGGTTAAGTATCCATAAAACTAGGACTTCAGAACAAATGTGGTTATAACGGGAAATCTGCATAACAGCACATGTTTTAGAAATGAAGACCCCAGTGAATGCTCAGACGGCTAGTAAAGTGAACTCTGACTTTTTTCTTGCCCCTATGACCTCTCTTTGCAAATCGAAACTACAGCGGTTTGGTACCTTTAATGGCAAACAGATGAGGCATGCCCTGATAGACACCAGCCTAAACGCCCCTATTTCCCCCACAAGCCTTTTAAGTTGATATGTTTGAACAGGAGTCAAAACAAAAAGCACCACACCCAACTCACAGTCCTGATGCTTACTGAAAGAAAATCGATGCATTAAACCAAACCTGATGGTTCTGTAAAATGCAACCTTATATCTTTTAAAAAGATAAATTGTCCATGAGTAATTCTTAAGAAGATCTAGCAATCAAGCTGAGCACTGGGGTAATTATCAACAAGCGTGTCCTGGAAAGATTAAAATCATAAAAAATGTAATTGGACAAGCCCAGAGGGAAAGAGAAGACACACTCCAGTTCCTCAGCTGATTGTAGTTAGTAGCCCGGGTTAACTTCCCACTAGAAAGGTCATTGCAGCCAACTCTCTATCAAACCCAAAACATTCCACCCAGACTTCATTTCAACGCTTGGTATGAAAACGGCTACTGGGCATTCGCACATATCTGAGCGTGCTGAACCGCAGCGCCACAACACTTCAACACAGACATATCAATCAACACACTTCTAAAAATGATTCAAACAAAGCGTCCAACATGTGGGACCACACAAGCAAATTCATATTGGGTAACAGGACAAACTCTGCAATCTCCAGAGGAATCTGTGCTCAGAGAGCAAACTCTAAATTGGGTCTTAAAAATGAAAACAAGATTAAATATTTTAGGTTACATGCACTTCAAAAAAAGAGCATGGGCAATGCCGATATGGAAAGCAGCTTTTGAGGATTGGGTTCAGTTTCTTTTTCAAATCTGCTCAAACTATGCTGAGGATTTGTGTCTCTCTCAATGTCAATGGGGTTAAGGGTCATTTCACATACATAAAGCAGCAACTCAGCACCCATTTAGAAGGTTGTCCACAAGACAGATGTCCAAATAAAAATAAATCCTGGATAGAAAAAGTAAAGTAATAACAATATGGCTGGTTTTATTCATGGATAAGTATGTAATAAATATATTAATATAAGCATGGCACTTGCAGCAGATGAAAATTAATCACTGAATTATACATTTAAACAATTGATTCAAAACAGCCAATTAGTAACCAACCGCATAACTGTTTTCATGAATGAATCATTGTATCAACAGGGTTTCTGCAGGTTTCATAAAGTCAAATTTAAGACTTTTTAAGACCCTTTTAAGACCATTAAGGATTAATGATTGTTTATTATCATGAGAAATCGTTTAATTGTTTTTAGTTTTCTTTCCCTGATTAGGGAATTTAATTTGGGGGATTTGCTGTAAAAGTTTCTAACAGCTGTTATGAATTGTATCTCTTAGCACTACAAAACTTAAATATAAAAAATAAGGATTTATTGAGATGTATTGTTGGTCATTGGATGGATGTTGGCCCAAATTTAGTAGCTTTACTAAGACAAAGCAAAATTGAAACATGTATAAAACGATTTAAGACCTACAATACAATATGTCAGTGAATTTAAGACCTTTTAGGGAATTTAAGGGCCTAAAATTTAGGTTTTGAAATTTAAGACATTAAAGGGCCCTATTATACACCCGGCGCAATGCGGTGCAACGCAAATGTTGTTTGCTAGTTTCAGCAGGACGCAAGTGTCGTTTTGACGTTTTTCTCCACGCTGTTTAAATAGCAAATGCATTTGCGCTCATATGTGCGCCCATAGGCGTTCGGTTCTAAAAAAGGAGGCGTGTTAAGGAGGATTGCTGGCGCGTTGCTATTTTGAGGAACTAAAATAGATTGTTCAATAGACCAGCTGAGAGGAGGTCTAAAGTCCAGCGCAGAGCCCGTTAGATGTGCGCCTTGCTTAAACATTGCTTAATACACACAGGATGTACAGCAACACGCAAATATCTTTACAAATGAAAAATATTCAAAGGAATAAAATATTCTTTCTATAAACTTTCTTTATAAATATAAAAACTACTGCTTTCATCCCTTCTTCATGTCGGGGGGTTATTTCAGTTTATTCATGACAATTTGCTTTTGCATAATGTTATTATTATTAGCAGTATTATTTATTATATGCATATTTATATTTGTTTTATTAAAAACAAGCTTAGATTCGTCCACCTGTCAGGTGTTAGACCATAGCATGTGTATTTAGATATAACTCAGTTGTTTGACCACACTTCATTATTACTGTTCATTTATTCGTTTGCTGGAAATTAGAACTGAATTTAGAAATAGTTTTGAGACAAATCTTTGCGCTTAACAAACAGAATTAATTATGTAGGCTAATCGATGTGCATACAACACGTTTCCTTATCCACGGAAGAGAGTGAAAGTAAAGAATGAGGAGGCTCATTCTCTCATTCTCGTGCTGCAGTTGGTCTGTTTAACTGTTTTCTCACTAGTGAAGCGCTCAGTTATTCCACTTACAAAGTCCGCCATGTAAATAGCAAATGCGCTATGGCGCGACGCAACTGACTCTTAAAGGAAATGGTAGATGAGACTCTGATTGGTTTATTCTCAAAACACATCTATAACTCATTAAGAGAATAAGCTCAACCCTGTTTTCCGTCCTTAAAATAGCAAAAGTGGATTCTGACACGCCCCTAATGCTTTTGCGCCCTGTGCTTTGGACTTTGCGCCTAGATCGTTAAAATAGGGCCCTATAACTTTAAGACCCTGCGGACACCCTGATTAAAGGCTCACTTGCTTCATTCAAAAACAGATGAATTCAGGAACAAAACTCCACAGTGTTGCTTCTGAGAAGCACAAATGTTTTGTTAAAGATTAGTTTGGAACTAGTTTTGAAACTTTGATGTAGACTACAGACAACATTGTGTCTAAATATAACTTTATCAGTATTAACTTAAACTGCTGCATGAAATCCATGTCATGTTCGCAAATCACCCTCACATGCTGACATTCTGAAGAACAGCACTTAAAACAGCTTTACCGCAGAGTAAAAACTTTCAAGATGATTTTTTGTGAAGTCAGTGACATTTTGGACATCAATTATCAGATTATACTAAAATGAATAAATATTGCATAGTGATGCATAAAGATTACCAAAATGATCCATAGTGGTTCCTTAAAGCTACCTAAAGGGTCCATTATTAGGCATGGGATGATAAACTTTTAAGTTTACCGCAGTTTAGAAAAGTGAAGGTTTTAAAACTGCTGAAGTTCTGTTAAAACCATTTTTAAGGTATCTGTAAGTTGTTTTTACAACTATTTTATTTTGTTTTTTCGAGCAACAGAATCTCCAGCAGAAAAGGACCCTCCAAAACAAAAGCTACTCGTCAGCCTACGATTAGCAAACATTTGAAAAACAAATCGGTTATAAACCAACAGTCAAGCACGCTATAGATCTGAACAGTAGGGCTGTGCAATTAATCGACTAGTGGAATGATGGCGTCTGCCGCTTCAGAAGAATTAATAGATGAATTCATATCTAAGAAAAACAGCATGTTCGTAATATGGGAATCTTTTGGTTTCAAAGTCACAGACACCGAACAAAAACTCATTTGTTAGAGCTGTCGCAGAATTGTTGCCACAGCACGAGAAAATACAACAACCAGCACATAAAAAAGCACCACAGGTGGCTATATGAGGAGTGTCTTGCTAAAAAGTCAACTGAAAGTATTGCCAGTGACACTCAATAGTAGCAAGCAACAGCAAAGTAAAATTTCAGAGTTGTTTGCAGCGGTTACACCATATGAAAAAACATCACGAAGGCACCAGGAGACAACTAACGCCATAACTCACTACTGTTTGCCCTAGAGAAAAATTTGTGTTTATTTTCTGAATAATTATAAACAAATTAGAATAAAAGCTGGAGTTAGTTAATATTTTTTTAGTTCATTTTTTAACTAACACTCACTGCATCTTACCAGTAAGCTACGATACAGATTATTAAGTGTGAAACTTGACTACAAAATTAAAATAGCAAATCAAATCGAAATATCTGTTAAAAAATAAATAAATAAATCGCAATTAGATATTTTCCCCAAATCGCACAACACTACTGAACAGTACAGTGGCTTATATACAAAGAAAAGAAAAATATCCAAAGATGACATTTAAAGTTGTAAAGTTGTGTCTTTAAAACTACTGAAAACAGCAGAAGTCAATGATTTACTTGAATCATTTAGCCTGACATGTTCACTGCTCCAAAATATTTTAAATGTTTCTTGAAAATAAATATTTTTTGTTCAGTTGGGAAAAAAGTTGCTTTTTACCCAGACATTTAAAAAGAAAATATTTTAGAGCAATAATCACAATACCGTGAAATATTTTTATCCAAGGTTATCATGCTGTCAGAATCTTATACCGGTCCATGCCTACGTTATACATGAAATGTTCAAATCAGTACCTGAAAAGTATCTTTTAGAAGGGGACAGCCCAGGTGACAGCTTTTGTACATGCAATTCTAATAGTGTATATATACACACTTTGCAGTGCTTCCCACAGGTTTGAAAGATACTTGCGGTGGTAGCCGGATTGAAACACACTATTTACCCACATCACATGAATAGTTAGCTATGTGTGACAAACAAAACACAATTTCATTTTTAATAATATTTGTATTTATTATGACACTGTTTCTTTACAATCGGTTAAAGTAAAAAAAAAGACTGTTAAAAAAAAAGACTAAAATAGAAAAAGCAATACTTTTATGCTATTCAGGAGCCATGTGCACCCACTGACGGGTAAAATCTGCTTCTCTCTCTCTTTCAAGTTCAAAGCTAAACTTGAAAGCCAAAGCATTTTAGAAATGTATATAAAAAGCCTATGTAATATAGTAACATCATCAAATTAATGAAATAATCAGCTAGAGAGAAATAAATGACAGAAAAGATAATAAAAACACACAATATCTCTAAAAATGATCATAATAGCAAGATTAAAATGAGGAGATTTTTTGAAATAAGGCAAATGCATTGATTAACCATTACTAATGGTGTACATATATTTTGCAGCCAGTTTAGATGTCATTTCGTCCTCTCCGACTATATAGTAAAGTTTTTCTGAGTCGTTTAGATTAATGAATCTATTACTTTTTTTCTCGGTTTCGACTGTGCCTGTGCTGTCAGCTGTGAAACCAGGCGAAAGTAGTCTTTAATAAAAGAATAATGCAAAAATGCATACGAGCTTTAAAAAGCGAAAGCAAAAATTGAATTCTGGACATTTTAGGAGATTTAGAAACCCAGACTAATTTTTTAGGTCCCAAAAGTGCACGTCTCTGTGGGTCTGAAGAGCATCTGCACGATTGTTGACAGGTCTCACGGACACAGAACGAAACTGGTAAACGAGAGAAGATTTCTCACTACTTAATCGATCGCGGATGTTTGGTTATATTGGGCGGATACAAAAAAGTGTAAAAGGATGATAATAATAGTAAAAAAAAAAAAAAAGTGTCACTAAATACACTTGGGCGGCCCGCCCAAGTAAAGTCTATGTGTGGGAAGCACTGCTTTGTGCAAATGAGACTTCATGACCTTATTTAAACTGTGGTCAAACTGAAAGAAACAATTTGTGATGATGCATTAAATCTGTGCAACATGGTGGAAAGTCATCTGGCCCTTGTGTAGTGCATAGGACGAGAAGAGCTTTCCAGCGCGGTGGCTAAGAAAAATAAATGGACCATCTCTTCAGAATACACAAGAAATGTGTCAAAAGAGACATAAAAACTATCAAAGCTAAAAAACCAAAAGCTTCAAACTAGGGATGCAACGATTAACCGGTTTCACTATTAACCGCGCTTTAATTCGTCACGGTTAATTAATCGTAAAGGCTTCTCAAAACCGAATTTCTGCACAGAACAAAACTGCAGTCACTAAACAAATTTATGCCAGCTGTGCGCTAGTTTGTACACCGAGACTAATAACCACGCACACTGCATTAACTATGACTGAGGCTATTAACGAAGGCAAGCTCGTGTAAGTTCATTATTTCCAATGGAGGGACGCGCACGCGATGCAACGCGCTCACGCTTTTCAAGCGCACTAGTTGAGATGGGGCGTTTGTGACCGTGGGAACTGCAAACGGTATTAGAAGCAATGAAAAGTACACAGGTTTGCAACTTAAAGTGGCAAATATTGGCGCCAATGAGAGCGATCATGCAGTGAATGTTGATCTGCCAGCCGAGATCAATCGAGTGATTTCGGAGAGAGTGCTGAAAGACTCGGTGGATCAGCTGTTTAATGGCTCGAATCTCGATGCGTTGCATTCACTGCGTGTTCAGCACAAATGTCCGCTAAATGTAACATCTAACAGTGGATAGATCTCTTTGCCAAAGAAGCTCGACTTTACTAAGTTCATACTGAAACTTCGGCTCATGAGTCATGACAAAGAACGGCACTGTGCAGGTGGTCATCGCGAGAACCATGCTCTGCACCGCTCATATATTGGGTCGGCTCGCCTGCTTTTTTCCACAAACACAGAAAAATGTAAATCAGCGCATAACAAGACTGATCATTTAAAATGACACAAACCCAAACCAAAACTTTTAAAAGAGTAGTAGAAGTAAGACTTTTCTTCCTTTCTTTTGTCCGATCTTTCTGGTTATTGAATTGACATGCATATAAAAACAATAGTGCAAAATCTATATTTCTTACTGCAATGCTTCATTTTTGTTTGATGCAAATCCTAGATTTTTTTTCATAATGTAACAGTAGGACTTTTTATAGCAGATAACTCACATTCAAGCACATTCAGGGCAGCATGATAATGTTGTTCATTGTTAGTATATTATTGTCGTCATCGACATCATTAATATTTTATATTCATTTTGGAATTATTGCACAAATATCAATAAGTGATTACAGAATTAGTTGTTTCTGGTTTTTGTTAGTCCTGATTGTTGTTGTTTTCAAATACAATAAATCTGTAATATACAATTTGCAGTGGTAATCATTTATTTTTGGTGGGTGCTCCTAAATATTTTATGGTGCTCCTAAAATTTTAGAAGTTTGAAGCAACAGTGCTACCAAGTAAAAAAGTTCATTTCAACCCCTGCATTAGACAAAGGCTACTTTTTATTTATTTATTCATTTTTCTGTCATTTATTTACAGTGTAAAATTATGTATGTTTAAATGTCAAAAAGTTTACATATTTTTAAGCATAAAGTGAGAAATGGGCTATTGTTTGTTTTTAATATTAATATGTGCTGTATTATTTGGTTACTAAGCAGCAATAAATAACACTTTAAAATATGAGGAGTTTTCATGTGATTTTCTAAACTAGTAGTGTTTTGAAATTAATGAATGCATAATAATCGTGATAACCGTGAAACCGTGATTATTTCTCAGACTATAATCGTACAACCAAAATTTATAATCGTTGCATCCCTACTTCAAACTCAAGAAAAGCAGATGTTGTGTAGTCAATGGACATTCATGTGGTAAAGACATTGGTCTGTTACCTCCTGGTCTGAAACTTGAAAAGACCACGGCAAGTGAAGTTCTGTCTTTTTTTACAACTTTAAAAGGACCGCACAGGGAATAATACAAAGCTTTTGTAAAACAAAAACAAGAATTAATTCTCTCGAGAGGGAATTCAAGCCGAAGAGAACAATCCAGGAATCTCTAATGGCCCGGTAAACAGTGACCACAGCCCTGACCTGCTGACGCTCAACCGTTTGATATGCAAAACAGGTGAGATGGCCCTGTTAAGTTCAAGAGATTCAATTCCTTCACCATATCTGACCAAATACCAATGAATTCAGTGCCAGGATTATCCTTCAGGCTATTTCAGACAAACGTCTAATGGAAATTCCTCACAGACCTGACACAGCAGCCGCTTGTTAATTGAGCATCAGTATGAAGACTGCTGGGAGGAGGAATGTGTTTGTTTGGACTCTTGATTGCACAAACACACAGCAATTATTTCAGCAGGACGCCTAAACCTATAAATTAGCCTATTAAAAACAATCCAAAAAAGCTCATAGTTTGGAAACACTACTTTTAAAGGGGTTTTACCATTAAGTGAGACATCTGTTCAAATTGCTGCCAAGGGTTTTAGACATAAGAACCATGACGCTACTAATAAGTGGTGTTCATTCAATAAAATAATTCCTCTGAGATCTGCTAATGTGCTTAAGAGAGGTACAGCTAGGTCAGTGTCTCTTAGCCCAGTCCACTGGGTATGGAGGCCATCATTTCCACCCATATCTGTTAAAAGCAATAGTAATTTCTAATACATTGACCAAAACACAAGAGACAAATATGCATGCATACAAGCCAAACATTACAGAATTGTATGTAAAATGAGCCATTAAAATGTTTCTTGGACTTCATAACATTTGGAAATGATTAAAAATCATGTCATGTTTCGCAAACCTTATTTATGACACAAAATATTCAATGACAATGAATAGCTTTATTTCATCCACTGAGAATTGATTGGAGGAGTGTATTTAAGTCAAGAGGAATGTAATAATCGGAGGTTGGAGGAATGTTTTGATTTTGAAAATATAAAGGCATGCACTAAAATATCTGTACCTAAATCATTCAGCCTATAAAACTACTTTGAATGATCAACATCAACGGGGAAAACAGTGCTTTTTATTGAGCTATTTGTGTGAAAACAATTTAGATAAGCTACTACTGGTAGACAAGTCAAAAGTGTGGACAAACTTTAACGTTATCAAAAACGCTTTATCTAGATCAGAGCTATTTTTTTTCGATTGAAATATTGAGAATTGGCTCATTGCTAAAGAAATTTACTACAAGTGTTTTTACATGATGACACATACTATTTGTGCAAATTTCATTCATTTTCAAGCTTAGTTCCTTATTTATCAGGGGTCGCCACAGCAGAATGAACCACCAGCATATGTTTTATGCAGCTGATGCCCTTCCAGCCGCAACCCAGTCAGAGTATAAACAGCAATCAGAGAGTGAAATTCAATACCTTTTAAGACTCTTTCTGTGCATTTTTAGACATTATAACCACTTTAGGTTTCAACCATAAATATTGGCAACATTTTAACTTGCAGTATATTTACTAAATATTAATGTAAGAAACTAATCCAAAACTAAAACACTATTCATATACTGCAGAACTGCAGAGATAATGGTGTTGGCTTGGTTACTGCAGTAAACAAAGCAGCATGATGTCAAATCTAGCAGGATTTTATTGATTTCATAAACGACACAGCATCTTGATATTAGCAGATTTAATTCAGGCAAACTTTAGCATACAACCATACATTAGATAATCAAAAATGAAATAAAATTATATACCTTGCAAAATAGCATTTAAGACTTTTAAATACTTTTTAAGGTCCTTAAATTTCTCTACATTGATTTATCAACTTTGAATACTTTAAGACCCCGCGGACACCCTGCCAGTACTCATTCACACACACACCCGTACACTATGGCCAATTTAGTTTCTCCATTTCACCTATAGCACATGTCTTTGGATTGTGGGAGAAACCAGAGGAAATCCACGTGAACATGAGGAGAACACGCAAACTACACACAGAAATGCCAACTGGCCCAGCTGGGACTCGAACCAGCGACCTTCTCGCTATGAGGCGACATATGTCAAATGTTTTCAAAACCTTGTCAAATTGACCCTGATCACAAAATGATGATTATGAGAATATTTAACATGGAAATATGATAAAGATAAAACGTTGTATTATGCATGCCAGGCCAGTGGCTGGCGATGTCACACATGTGCATCCGTTTTTAATAAATTACATTTTTGATGTTTACACAGAGAAAATAATGGTATTTTCTCATTTTTTCCAGGCTATGTTTTGGTTATTCCTTTAAAATGACATGCACCTAAGAATTACTTACAATATGACCACTAGGGGTGTAACTGATCACGATTGATCCGTGATTGGTATGGATCACAACCCACGGTTCGGAACGCACATGAACTGTGGATTAATACTTTGTTTTACATGTAGATTAATCCTAAATTTGTAACGATCACAGAGAGATTGCCTCCCACATCATTCAAATCACATGTATGAAAGCATTTAGGCTTTCCTGTAAAATATAATCATGACGGAAGAAATTGTAGTAGGTTATTGAGGATGTGCTGGGTTTCTTAGGTTATTAAAGGTGTTTTCTGTCACTACTTGTTCAGCCTGCATTAATGCATTCAGTGTAAGCTGCATTAATCATTAAAAGATCGGGATCTCAACAACCACGCAACATAAATTATACATGATGGTGATCTCCATACATTACATTTGTTAATCTTAAAAGATTTAGTCTTTAGTCTTCTGAGTTAGTTATAAAGTTACAAACAGTCAAATAACACATAAGTACTGGGATAACAGTTTATAGTTTAGATAAAACCAGAGATGTTTATTGTAAAGATTAAAATCACTGTCATATGCATTTAACTTGACGATCAAAAATGAAAATTGTACGCAGCAATTACATTATTTAATCAATAGTCGGCATCAACCAGCCATAAAAAATACGCCACTGAATTATTCTTAAAAATAGATTCATATAGCAATGAAACAAAGTTTTATGAGTGAATAACTGATTTTTTTTTTAGGAAAATGAGAGGAAATAAATATGGGTTGTACAAATTATAATGTTAGATTTCTACATTTAGCAGTATCAGCAACAGTAGCAGAAACAGTGAATTTTTCACAGGACTAAATAATTTACAATTTATTTTTATTCTGCTGATTATTTCTTCATTTTATTTTTAATAAAATTACAAGTTCTAAGTTCTGTTTGTTAAAAACAAAAGGTTCTTGCGGTGCTGTTTATGTAATGAATGGAAAGCAAATTACATTTATCTCCTCCCCTTTTTGGTTGATCCGAAAAATGGTCCAATCAGTGACTAAAAAACCATAGTGATCTGAACCGTGAGATTTGTGATCCGTTACACCTCTAATGACCACAAACATTTATTATAAAAGCAAATAGGGTCAGTTATAATTTCAAAACTTTATTATTAACAAAAAGCCACACATTTTAAAAGCTCAACCAGTCGTGCTAAATCTCAGATTTTAATATGTTTGACTAACCAATCACCACTGAGAAAAAAAAAACTGTGGAAAGTGTCGAGTTCTGAATCTGAAAGCAATAAAACTGACAGATTAATCTGTTATGGACCAAGAAAAATATTTCTCAGGTGTAGTTCCACTAAGGAAAAAAAATGAAGAAAAATTCATACATCATTCAATCCAATTCATCAAAACGGTATTTCTTGGCATGAATGCTCAATAAATAAAGGGAAGTAAAACACATATTACAATAAGATTTCCTGCAGCTAGATTAAAACAATAATTCCAATGGCGATCTCAATTAATTACTCAACCTTATACTTTCACAGAGTTTGCGATTACCCTTTTTCTCTACCCTAAAACACTCCCTAAAATGCCTTGGATGTCTGGGTGCACTGGGTTCACTGGAATGTGCTGCTGCCTGCTAGAATCAATTCAAACCAGCTCATCAAATGCCTTTATGGGAAGAAAAAAAAGCTATGGATGCCATAGACTCAGCAGAGCCGAATCTAAACAGCAGTAAAAGAAAATCCTCTTGACATTTCTGACACATTCTTTCTGAAGATGAACTGAAATGGATTTTAAAATAATCCTTAGCTTTGATTTAATTAAGTGTACGAGAAGTGGACATAAATCACTTTTCAGTGGTTGACACATCCTGATTGTACTACAGAAAACTAAACAGCATTGTGTAAAATAGCACTGAACAATTATTGATATATCAGCAAACCTGTTGTAATAAAAATCAACAGAACAGATTTAAATCAAAGTTAGGATATTTGACAAAAAGCATCAGATAGAAAAATAATTAAAAAAAATAATTAATTAAAATTTATTCATTCACTTCCCTTTAGCTTAGTCTCTATTTCAGAGGTCGCCACAGTGGAATGAACTGCCAAATATTCCAGCATATGTTTTAAACAGTGGATGCCCAGCTGCAACCCAGTATTGGGAAACAAAACTAAATCAATTAAAAAATAAATAAATAAATCACATATTACATGGATAGTTCACCAAAAAGTTCACAATACAGACTGTTGTGAACGTGCATTTGGATGTGGATTAAAGGTATTAGTGTTAGAAATAATATTCAGCTTCTAACAGTGATTGGTTTTAGATTTATTGCTTAGTCTCTGTATATCCACTCTAAAAAATGCTGGGTTATTTCAACCCAAATTTGGGTAAAATATGGACAACCCCCACCCCCCAAGTTAAACATTGGCTTTACTTTTGATTTTATTATTAAATGTATGTTTTGTCCATATTTTACACAAATTTGGGTAGTAATAACCCAGCATGTTAGAGGGTATATTTTAGTTTTTAGTAGCTGCCTTTAATGACCCACCAAGGACAAAAGTCAAAGCCAAAAATCTATTTTAATGTCTACTGAAGGGGAAAAAATGCTTCTACATCTTGGATGGCCTATAAGGCTAAGTAAATTAACACACAGAGGTAAAGTTGGTTTTGTATTTGCACATTTGTTCATTTAATGGTCCCTATATTGTTTACCACTCTTCTTTGAATATTCGGTCTGAATTAGCATGCAAGCATGATGTAAAAACATTAGCACCATTTATTTGACTGTGAACAACGTTGTACCTACAGTAGATAGCCATCGCGATCTAATATGATTTCACTATTTAGGATTTGCTAAGAATCCTTTTCTGAAATTACATTATTAAGGAGAATATCTGAATGTCCAAATATAAAACCAACTTTACCTAAATAATTAACACCAAGGTTTGGTTTTGGGTGACTTAAATATAGTTACTTTTCATGCTAAATACTATTTTGTCAAACATACATAATAGATTTTACCACAAAGAAGGCATATGTAACTTTTACGCATAAAAAAATCAATTAAATATCAAAGTGTACTTGTTTAGGAAATGTTCCATATGCATCTGAACTAATCAATATGATACTGACGCAGCTGCCATCTAGGCATGGGACGATAACCATTTTCAAGGTATAACAGTTTTTTTTTAGGACAACAGCATCTCCAGCAGAAAATATATCCACAGATGTCGTTTTAAATTGTCAAGAAATCTGCGTTTTTGAAACTAATAAAGACAGCAGAACATGTTTACTGCTCCAAAATATTTTAAAAGTTTCTCAAAATAAAATATATTGTGTTTAAAGGGGGAAAAGTTGTTGTTTTTTACCCAGAATATAGTTTAGAGCAGTAATCACAATACTGTGATATTTTTATCCAAGGTTATCATAGCATCAGAATCTTATACCAGCCAATGCCTACTGCCATCATAATTTCCATAAACAGACATAAAAGTTATATTGAGGTAAAGTTGGTTTTATATTCACACATTTGGATTTTCTCCTTAATAATATATTTTCAGAAAAGCATTCTTTGCAAATTATAAATAGTGAAATCATATTAGGAGCCAATGACTTTTAAAGTTCAACATTGTTAACAGTCAAATAAACAGCGCTAATGTTGTTTTGAGGTCATGCTTTCATGTGATTTCAGACCAAATATTACCAAATATCATGGTAAACAAAATAGAGAGCATGTCATAGGTTGTCACTAAACGAATGTCGGAATATAAAACCAACTTTACCTCAATAAAAAAAGTTATGACTCATCGTAAAGCACATGCAACGTTACTTCCATCACCACATAAACTTGATAGAGGTAAAGTTGGTTTTATATTCGCACATTCGTTCATTCAGAAGTCTCTATATTGTTTGCCATGTTACTTTATAGAGGTAAAGTTGGTTTTATATTCGGATATTCAGACGTTCTCCTTAATAATATAATTTCAGAAAAGTATTCTTTGCAAAATCTAAATAGGGAAATCATATAAGCAGACAACGACTATCAAAGTACAACATTGTTTACAGTCAATTAGATAGTGTTAATGTTGTTTTGAAGTCATAATTGCATGCATATTCTGATCGAATGTTCAAAGTAACATGGCAAACAATATAGAGACTTCTGAATGAACGAATGTGCGAATATAAAACCAACTTTACCTCTATATAAACTTGTCAAAGCCAAACCGCAACTATATAACTGATGAAATCAGTCGAAGACAGACGGCAGGATCGATACACTGTTATATTACAATTTATGACATTTCATTTAGGAAAAATAAAGTTGTAATTTTTCTCGGCTGACCTCTATCAAGCCAAAACTGAGCAGAACCCAGCCGGGACAACAATTCAAAAGAATAAGCGACATCGTTCGAGGAGAGGACAATAACTTAAATGACATTTTACCTTGCGCTCCTCGGAGAACTTGTTGGGATGTATCCGAATGAATGCAAGTTTACCTATACATTGCATAAATTAAAATAGAATGTTTGATGTTGTAAGAAAATTAAATCTCAGTTTCCAGACTCCCCGGTAGCGGAGTGATGCTTGTGTTTCCCAGTCCTCCTTCCGAGCCGAAACCAAACGCAACGTGTGAAGCAGGAAGCAATGTTCGGCCACGCCCTTTTTTCAGTAAATTTGTATCTTTTACAAAATAAAAGTTTTGGACAAGACGCTTTTACTGATTTCATAAACTAGTATATATAGCTAAAAATGCAAAAGATTTAATGGTGTGTTTTAAAATGAGAAAATGGATTAAGTATTTGCAAAAATTGTTGTTATTTGTAGGTATGTGTAGTAGCAGATAAATAGTTAAAAAAAAAACTGGTCGACTAAAACCAGCGGCGGATTTAGTGATTTGGAGGCCCTAAGCAATTCCAGCCATGGGACCCAAAAGTACACCCTTTGTATTTATTTATTTATTTATTTAGCTAATTTAAAAAAAAATAATAATAAATAAATAAATAAATAAATAAATAAATAAATAAATAAATAAATAAAACAACTAAAAATAATAAATCGGTTTGTTTTTAAAACGTAATCTTCATCTGATTTTACTGCTGAACTGCTCTATTAATGGGGACTGGGGGACAAATTAAAACAGACGCAATAATTATGATTCACTTGTATTTATTAGACCCTCGACTTAAATATATACTAAACGTTATATATATATATATATATATATATATATATATATATATATATATATATATATATATATATATATATATATATATATATATATATGTTATGTTATATAAAATGTTATATAAAATTTATAGATATAATATATACTTCTAGGTATTTTTGGGGGGAGGGCACCAAATTTCCTGGGGCCCTGACTAAAACAAAGGTTGCAGGACATTCTCAAATTTAGATGACAGTCTACAATAAACTTTTCAGCAACAAATGATCTGTTTGTGTAGTTGTAGTTTAGAAACTACAAAGTCATTCGAGCATAAATGAAAGTTAACCTCAGTCTGACAATGGCGATCTTCTTAAAATATTCTGCATCATTATATTTTACAAATCGAAATGCTTTATATTTATATTCACTCCTAATTTGTAGATTAGAGACAGACCTATTTAAACAAACAAAAAAACTTTTATCTTTAAAAAAACACATCTCCTTCCTTATCCTTTATGATTTCTGTCTTCACAAAAGTACTTGGTGACGTATGTGTTATCGTCTCGGAGACGCGCACAGCCACGCGCTTTGTGTGTAATAATGGTCTTTTGGAATTAGGCAACATGAAAGCATAATGAGGTCAGTTAAAGAATGAATGAATTTTGTGACCTTGTTAAAGTCATATCAGGTGAAATGTGTAATATGGCGTTTAATATAATGACGAAGGGGACAGAACATTAAAGTGAATCAGGACTGGATTTGATATAAAAATATATGTAATATGTGTAAAACAATATTCTCTATGTTGAATATTGAGTCAATATTCTATGAGTCTTTGTTTCTCTTGTCTTATTATGTATGGAGTAATTGTTTTATTTAATAAATTATGAATGATTGTTTTTCTGAACTAAAAAAGATCAAAAGAGATAAAATGCAAATAAAAAAGTACAACGTATTTATTTTATTATATTACTATTATTATTTTCATTCATTCATTCATTCATTCATTCATTTTCTTTTTGGCTTAGTCCCTTTATTAATCAGGGGTTGCCACAGAGGAATGAACCGCCAACTTATCCAGCACGTTTTACGCAGCGGATGCCCTTCCAGCTGCAACCCATCACTGGGCAACACCCATACACTCTCATTCACACACATACACTACGGACAATTTAGCTTACCCAATTCACCTGTACCGCATGTCTTTGGACTGTGGGGAAAACTGGAGCACCCAGTGGAAACCCATGTGAACATGGGAAGAACATGCAAACTCCACACAGAAATGCCAACTCACCCAGCCGAGGCTCAAACCAGCGATCTTCCAAATGTGATGCGATCGTGCTACCCACTGCGCCACCGTAACTCTCCTATTGTTATTTTATTTTATAAAAAAACTAATTTGTGCCATGTTTATATTTTAGAAAAATAGAAGAGTTAAGAAATCAATACTTTCAATCACAACATAAGAAAATGTATCTTATCTGTACAACAAACATTAACTGAAGATTGCTCTGAATAGCAATATTTTTATTTGAAAATGATCAGAACTTTATAGAATTATATTAATATTACAATTTCTCACAATTCTAATTTATCCAAGGAGTTTATATTGTAATATTTTGAAAACGATGCTGAAATTCAGCTTTTCCATCACATGGATAAATTACATTCAATATTGCAACATTATTCATAATATTACTATTCGTCCTGTATTTATTTATTTATTAGATTTTTTCAAATAAATGCAGCCAGGCATGTTTGGAGGACGAAACCTGCAAAAACAGTAAATAAATATATACGGAATTAAATAAATAAATTAATAAATTAATCTACAAATTTCTGCTTAAATAAAAGAATAAATAAATAAATAAATACTCAAATAAATAAATATACAAATCTGTTCATAAATAAAACAGTAAATAAATAAATATGCAAATAAATAAATAAATG
This sequence comes from Danio kyathit, assembly GCA_903798195.1. Lineage (NCBI taxonomy): Eukaryota > Metazoa > Chordata > Actinopteri > Cypriniformes > Danionidae > Danio > Danio kyathit. The sequence continues at coordinate 19,924,204 of LR812539.1, read as the reverse complement.
AATAAATAAATATACAAATTCCTGCATAAATAACAATAAATAAATACGCAAATGAATAAATAAATGAATAAATAAATATAAAAATCTCTTCATAAATAAAACAGTAAATAAATAAATAAATATGCAAATTAATAAATAAATAAATATACAAAGTCCTGCATAAATAAAACAATAAATAAATACGCAAATTAATAAATAATTGCATATATAAATCTACAAATTCCTGCATAAATAAAACAATAAATAAATAAATACGCAAATAAATAAATAAATAAATAAATGAATGAATAAATAAATACATACACAAATTCCTGCATAAATAAAACAATAAATACAAATTAATGAATACACAAATAAATAAATAAATAAATATATATATATATTTTTTTTTTCTTTTTATAAATATATATATAGAGAGAAATAGAGAAATATATAAATAATTAAAAGTGCGGTGTGAAAGGGGTCCATAAAAAATCTACTTTTACTTTAGCATTTCCTTATTTCCCCAACATCCGTGTAATTTATTTAATTTTTAATCTGCCCTCACTATTTATATATTTATTTATGCAGGAATTTGTGAGTTTTTATCATATGTTTATTTATTTATTTGCATATTTCTTTATTGTTTTATTTATGCAGGATTTTTTTTTAAATATGTATTTATTAAAAACCCACAAATTCCTGCATAAATAAAACAATAAATTATATATATATATATATATATATATATATATATATATATATATATATATATATATATATATATATATATATATATATATATATATATATATATATATATTATATTTGCATATTTATTTATTGTTTTATTTGTGCAGGAATTTGTGGGCTTTATATAAATATTTATTTGCATATTTATTTATGGTTTTATTTATGCAGGCATTTGAGGATTTATTAATTAATGTATTTATTTATTTGCATATTTTTTTATTTATTGTTTTTGCAGGTTTCGTCTCCATAAGCATGAGGCTTTCACTAAAAAAGTTTAATTTCATGTCAACCCCAAACTATTATAACGTTTTATTATTACTCTTGCCTCAGCCTAAAGAGGAGGCGTGTCTCTTTCTCCTGAAGCGCGTTCTCGTTGCAGCCGGAGGGGGCGCGCAGTGGCGGGTGTCAGAAAAGAGGAGGCGCGCGCTCTGATACGCATCTCTCATTTGAGTGTGCGTGTGTTGTATGTGTGGAGGGGAAGCGCAACACACGTTGTGATATTCGCACTTCTAAACTGAGCTCGAACCAACTTTATTTCCCCTTCTTTCGCTTTCCTCGAGCGGAGGAGGACGCTTCGGAGCTTTTGTTTTAGGAGTAAGAAGGCAAATTCTCGGCTGTGGGGGAATAATGTCGGCCTCGGCGGCGAAAGTGAGCCGAAAGGAGCAGAACTCGAATCACGACGGAGCGGACGAGACCTCGGGTAAAGTAATGGCGGCCTCCTGCGCACCGCCATTTTCAGAAACTTAAACATACTGCGTTTAATGCACGAATTTCACTATTGAGTATTTGATTCGTTAGTATTTTAACCTCATCTAAACCTAAATTGGTGTTAATTCAACGTAGCGCAAGTCGTTTTTTGCGAGGTAATTTCAGCAAAAGGATGCCGCGCGCACCGGAGGCCATGATGTTTCCTCGCGCGGCGGCTTCATTGTGCCACGCGCGACGAACATTTGAGCTCTTGCGCTGTTTAGTTCATCAAAAAAATAATTTACCGGTGGGTTTTATCTGGTAACGGGAACACGCGTGTGTTAGTAAGACCAAAGCGACTAATGTGTTCTATCTGCGTTATATTGTTTTGTGCTAATATGCTAACTGGTTATTGTGTCTCCGCGCCATCACGAGCCGTTCCCGCATGTGTCACAAAACCACGCTGCCGCTGTATCGCAAGTAACCGTAGAAGTGTTTTAGTGATTTTAAATAACTTTACATTTCGACTTAACCTTTAATGCGGGCCCGTAATGTTTGTTTCATTGTGAGGACGGCAAATGTGGCCCAGCGCGTGGCCTCCTCCTCCGTTTAAACCTCGCGGCCTTGCGCAGCAGCTGCTGAAACTGCACCGGATTGAGCTGGTCGCCCGGCGGTACACCTCGCTTTCACTTTTACCTTTCCATTGTGGGTTTGAATCAGATCGGCTAAAGATAACGTTGCTTTGTTTCGCTGAATGCAGTTACGCCATAGATCGAATTTGCACTCTTTATATATACAAAAAGTTGCATGCGTGTAATTTTGTATATTCGGTCTTTTGTTTTAGTTTACACGAGGAATGCACGTGCATTTGACACAAATGTAATGTTTTCCCTCCGCTTTATTGCGTTTCAGAAAAAGAGCAACAGGAGGCTATTGAACACATTGATGAAGTACAGAATGAAATTGACAGGTAAGTTTGCCAGTGTTGCTCAACTATGGTTTGTAGGTGCACCTTTGCATTGTTCATAAACCCACACAGCATTCAGTGCAATAAATCACATTGTGAAAATTGCATAAAAACATTTATATACTATAGACCTATATAATTGGTACTCAAAGGTTCCTTAAATAAAAAGCAAAAAAAAATTGTGTATATATATATATATATATATATATATTTTTTAATTTTTTAAGGTATTTACTTGTTTTTTCTAAGCAATGTTAAGTGTGTTTTTTTTTAAATGGTAAACAATTGATTTTGAGGCAGTTCATTCCGCTGTGGTGACCCCTGATTAATAAAGGGACTAAGTCGAAAAGAAAATGAATGAATGAATGAATGGAAATGGTGTTTAATGAATGGAAATGTGTTAAGTATGTTTTCCTAAGATAAAGATTAACTGATAGAAAATATGCCATCAGTGCATCAAATTACTTGAGATGCAAATATCTGTTTGTTGTATAAAAGTAAGGAAAACCCTGTAAGAGGCTAGCTGGACAAATGAGGCAATAAAGTGCATGTTTATAATTTTCTTTATGTATTTTTTTGCACATCTGCCTTTAATAAAATTGTTGTCGCAAACATGTGGTGGAAATTTGGCACACCACTTTTGCAACGGTGGCGTGTTGCATTTTTGTATGCATATTTATCATCCTAAATGTTGAAAGTCATGAAAATAGTGTGCATCTAAAGTCAAAATGGGTAAAATTGTAAGTGTATTAATCTTGGTGTTTGTTTCTTTCCACAGATTGAATGAGCAGGCAAGTGAGGAAATTTTAAAAGTAGAGCAGAAGTACAATAAGCTACGTCAGCCATTCTTCCAGAAGAGATCAGAACTCATAGCCAAAATTCCAAACTTCTGGGTCACAACATTCGTCAACCATCCACAAGGTGAGATGGCACATTTAAACTGATCTTTTGTAATGTGTGCATTTATTGTGGATGGCTATACACCTAAAGTGCTTTACAATGATGAGGGGGTCTCTCCACTCCATCACCAGTGATATAGTCATATTAAATATAGGTGACTTCTCAATCTGGGCTGTTACATATTGGGTTCTAACACATTGTTTTTGATTGATAGTCTCAGCCTTGCTTGGTGAGGAGGATGAAGAAGCACTTCATTACCTGACCAGAGTGGAGGTCACAGAGTTTGAGGACATCAAATCAGGTTACAGAATAGATTTTGTGAGTACGCTTTTCCACAGGCCTAATGTAAAACTAATGCAAAACTATTTAAAGATCAAAATCTGACCAATAGCTTTGTTCTCTGCAGTACTTTGATGAAAATCCCTACTTTGAAAACAAAGTCCTCTCAAAAGAGTTCCATTTGAATGAGAGCGGTGACCCGTCTTCAAAATCCACTGAGATCAAATGGAAGGCTGGAAAGGTGGGTTAACTATTATTGTTATTTTTATTTATTTATTTTGGAGACTATTTTGGCTCAAAGTTGGTCGTTTATTAATCCGTTCTCTATGATGCAGGACCTGACAAAGCGCACTGGACAAACACCGAACAAGGCAGGGAAGAAAAGGCAACATGAAGAGCCAGAGAGCTTCTTCACCTGGTTCACCGATCACTCTGACGCAGGCGCTGATGAACTCGGAGAGGTCATTAAAGATGACATCTGGCCCAACCCTCTGCAGTACTACCTGGTATGAATGATTATTATTGATTAAACACTGATTAACACTCTAATTGATGCACGTCAGAATGTGTTTTAATGAGCTCTCTTTTTGCTCAGGTCCCTGATATGGATGAAGAGGAGGGTGAAGGTGAGGAGGAAGACGATGAGGAAGAGGAGGAGGGTTTGGAGGACATCGATGAAGAGGGGGATGAGGATGAAGGAGAGGAAGATGAAGAGGAGGATGAGGGAGAAGACGGTGAGGTGAGAGTTTATACAAGCTTAGACTTGTCTGATTCTTTGCAGATACTGTAGTTTAAGTGTAAGTCTTACATGTTTTCTTTTCTCAGGATGATGGAGAGGATGACTAAAGGCTGATAAGGACCTATTCCAACACGTGTACCTGTTCTTTCCTTTTTGAAGTCATCCTCCAACCACGGGAGCAAAAAAAAAAAAAGCTTTGTTTTTATTTTATTTTTTATTTTTTTGTTTGTGCTCCATCTTCTGTTCTACTGAAGCCTCTCCTGTCCTGACCATGTCTAAACCCAGTTAATTCCCTGGACATTCAGTACCTGCATTGGAAAACTAGTGGCATCTCGTTGCTGAAGCCTCTTGCGTCTCATCTTTAATTACAACCATCTCCAAAGACAAAATTAACAATCTGCACGTCATCCTCTGTAGACTAAACTGAAGTAAATAGCAGTTTATATATTAAGTATATAAATGATTTTTTTTCTCTGTGAACGGTTGTGAGTTGAAGTAATAAGCCATGGTGCAGTGATCTAATCATAGCGTACATACCTACCCACTTTTTCTTTTCTTTTTGTTTTTTCTTTGTATATTTTCTTTAATGCAGAGGTGGGCCCCAAAGAGTTGACACTGTTTTTCCTATGTGATATATTGGACAAAAGGAAAGCACCAGCTAGCTCCTGTCACCTCTTGTAAATGTTTTGGGGTCAATATCAGGGTATGGCAGTTATTATTGTTGACAGTTCAATGGGGTCGGGTGGGGCGAGTGGGCATTTGACACATCAACATTTGGGTTTATGTTGATTGAATTTTCATTGTAATGTTTTACAGACACCCATGAGGTTTGAAACATTTTTAATAAAAACAAAACACACAAAAAAACTTCCTCTTGTAATTTTGAGCTTGGCTAATTAAAGGATTATTTAAATGAGATAATAAAGTCTGTAGAATCTTAAAGAACTCTACAACTTGTCTTTTCTCCACCTGCTTTTGGTTTTTTTATACTGGAGATCAACAAGTCGGCACATTTTAGAGCACAATCTGTCTTTATAAAGTGTTGTGTAATTTGTTATTGGCAATTTAGCTTGTTTATAGTCAGGTTTAATTCTAGTCATTTTGAATTATGACTGTGTTGGGTTAATGTTCATATGTTCTTAGACAAATTAGAGCTGGAACTCTAAAAACATGATGATGCTGTTATGCTTATTTATGCAAATACAGTTTCAAATTGATAAATCCTCTATGATTATAATTCTGCTATAAATGTAATGTTGGATTCATATTATATAAAAGTTGTTTTTCTATATAGATTCTGCTTAGTTTGATTACAGTAAATATTTTAATAGATGAAGTGAATTTGATTAGTATGTGGAGACTATGTAAATCAGTTTAATAATACACTGATAGCAAACAGTTTGTAGACATTGTTACAGCAGTGGTAAGTTTTCTTCAAATACAAACATATTTAGTTGCAGTTTATATGCTTGTATACACGAGAGTAAACATTTTAGTGTTCAGTGATCAGTAATATTGACAAAGTCAAGAAAAATATCTTTTATATAGACCATTTTAATGTTGTGATGTCATTGGCCCATTAACACTTCCTGCTTAAACTATTTTATAACTGTAACGAGGCAATTTGATTATAACTTAATGTTAAAACAGCTATCATAACATTTATCAGTATTTGGCTCTTTTTGGATTCCCAGAAGCTATAGAAATGAAAAATGTAAAACAAGAAATACGTTGGGACCATTGCTTTTGTTTACATCCCTCAAAATGGTCTATTAGACTTCGGGTTTTATAGCAAGGTCAACATTCTATACCAGTTTTTATTAAAACAATTTTTAGAATATTAATAAAAACTCGTTCACATGCACTTTTTATGGTGAAATATGACATCACTACTTATCACTCATAAATATAAAAAATGTGTATAGGTTTTTTATTTATAATTTAACTAAAATGACGACAAAATAATACAATAATGGCCAAATTTGTAATTTCATGTATGATTTTCTTCTTTTTGAAAGCAAATGTGAAGTCATACAGTAAACTGATATACATTTCAGCATGCTTATGCAGAGTAAAATCCAAAAAATCTGTGTTTTTTTGTTGCATTTTATATACTTACACATGAGTTTAGACATTTTAGTGTTCAGTGATAAGTAATATTGATGAAGGGTCACGTTATTTTGTGTTAATGCAGAAAATGCTACATTTTATATTAGTCATGCGCTTTCATGGTGAAGTCAACATTCTGTACCAGTTTATATTAAAACAATTTATTAAATATTAATAAAACAGTTTTGTCTGTCGTTCACATGCACTTTTTATGATGAAATATAAGGACACCACTACTTATCACTATCATAAAAATATATTTAAAATATGTGTATAGGATTTATGTATAATTTAACTAAAATAACGACAAAAATAATATAATAATGGCCAAATTTGTAATTTCATGTATGATTTTCTTCTGTAAGATATTTCAGATTTGCTTTTTTCCCTTTTATTTTGAGGTGATCATTAAAAGAAATAAATCATAAAAGTTTTATGATGAACTATTTTTAAAAGCAAATTTGAAGTCATACAGAAAACTGGTTAACTAGGCAGGTTAAGGTAATTAGAGAAGTTATTGTATAATGATGGTTTGTTCTGTAGACTATCAAAAAAAAATTAGCTTAAAGGGGCTAATAATTTTGACCTTAAAATGGCTTTTAAAAATTTTTTAAAACTGTTTTTATTCTAAAATAAAACAAATCAGACTTTCTCCAGAAGAAAAAATATCAGACAAACTGAAAATTTCCTTGCTCTGTTAAACATCATTTAGGAAATATTTAAAAAAGAAAAAAAAATTCAAAGGGGGGCTAATAATTCTGATTTGTGTTGATATTCTCTCCCTTAAACAGAAATTGGGGGGAAAAAAACAGGGGGGCTTATAATTCTGACGTCAACAGTATGTATATATATATATAAGCATGCTTATGAAGAGTAAAATCCAAAAAAGCGGTGGTATAATAATCGACATTATCAATTTAGCTTCCTTTTCGAAAAATAACCCACTACAACAGGCCCTTTATGTAATATCAACATGAGACCGCTGAAAGTAGGTTGACCAATCAGAAGGAAACACTAGTGACGTAGGGCGGGTAGCCGATCATGGATTGGCTCACCGTATCCATGGGAGCGCGGTTACGGATATCACATCCAGGATAATGACAGAAGACAGAGCTCGGCGTTTCTAATGGCCAAATACAATAAAATATTTGAAATATAAATGTTTTAATAAGAGTTTCACAAATCATAGAAGCATATTTTGATTCGTCGAACATAAAAATGTCCACCAATGTGAAGAAAAACGTTTGCTTTATGAAAAATAGTCGCTAGCTCCTAGCTAACTTTGGCGATGTAGTTAACGTTAGTCAGTTACTGTTAGAGTTGTTAACAAATACGTATGCCGTTTTATATTCGCTATAAACATTAAATATTTTATTGTCGCTTACTGTTAAAGTCTGAACATGTTTACAGACGAAACGCTTGATTTAATTGGTGCAGAATCGACATGGAGAAAGTCACATCAGCAAACACAAGAATCAGTAAGTTGACGTTTGCTTACCTTAAAACTGACGAAATATCAGTCTGCTGGTGTGATGTATTTGTGTTTTTTCTTTCCCAGAGAAGCTGTCAAACTCTTCCAGTTCACACAACAGAGACTGAAACACAAGTGAAAGATGTGTCAGAAAACGGCACCCAAACAAAAGACCAGAGCAGCCAAACTCTCTCATTAGAGCGAGATTTAGCAGACTTTCCTGGCTTGGTGGGCTTCATGCATAGAGCTGAAGATGTGGTTATCAGAGAACTGGTGAAAAACTCCAAGAGCCACGCTTTTGACGGGTTTGAAGTGAACTGGGAGGAACAGAATGAGTCGGTGAGCTCATTTATATGCTGAACAGAAGTATTAATAATTGATTTTATGATTTTTTTTAAATTGTGATTTGTTGCACAGGTGTCCTGCATGTACCGTCTTCAGCATGTTGATGCTCAGGAAAAGAGTCTGCAAGTCACTAGTGTGTCCTGGAACTGCACTGGTTCGGTCATAGCCTGTGGATTTGGCCGGTAAAAGTTTGTTTTATATTAAGACATAATGTGTCGGTGCTTTTTGGGTAAAGGAAACATAAAGATAAACAGCAAAATTGTAAGTTCAAGGCACTCGAAAAAAATGTGAAAAAAAAAAATTTAACAGCCTTTTTTAACATGGCTATTT
>LR812539.1:19243145-19310645 GCA_903798195.1 Danio kyathit | reverse complement strand
GGACAAGAGGAGAATTACTTGAGGTTTGTGAGGTTCATAAATGCATAATTTTTTTTTTAGCAAATGTAAGGATATCATGATGACATGGTTATTTATATTCAACATAAAATCAGAATTGATGCTATTTCATTTCTTAATGCACATTGCTACTCCGTTCCAAATCCAAAAACTCTTGTTTCAGTTTTGATTCGTTTTCATGTTGTTTGTGCATATTTCAGTTATAGTGTCCATGTCAATTACATTTGAAAGAAATTGAACTTGCTTATTTACATACAATCACTGACCATTTTATTAGGAACACCTGTCCAACTGCGCATTAAAGTAAATTTCTAATCAGCCAATGACATGGCAGCAACTCGATGCATTTAGGCATGTAGATATGGTCAAGACGATCTGCTGCAGTTCAAACCGAGCATCAGAATGGGGAAGAAAAGTGATTTAAGTGACTTTGAACGTGGCATTGTTGTTGGTGCTAAACGGGCTGGTCTGAGTTTTTCAGAAACTGCTGATCTACTGAGATTTTCACGCACAACCAAGAGTTTACAGAGAATGGTGCAAAAAAGAGAAAATATCCAGTGAGCGGCAGTTCTGTGGGTGCAAATGCCTTGTTGATGCCAAAGGTCAGAGGAGAATGGCCAGACTGGTTTGAGCTGACAAAGGCAACAGTAACTCAAATAACCACTTGTTACAACCGAGGTATGCAGAAGAGCATCTCTGAACACACAACACGTCGAACCTTGAGGCAGATGGGCAACAGCAGCAGAAGACCACACCGGGTGCCACTCCTGTCAGCTAAGAACAGGAAACTGAGGCTACAATTCACCCAGGATCACCAAAATTGGACAATAGAAGATTGGAAAAACATTGCCTGGTCTGATAAATCTCGATTTCTTCTGTGACATTCGGATGGTCTGGTCCAGTGCTTAATTTGTGCCAGAACACTCCGTATCCAGCACCTCATTTTACTGATCCCCCTCCTCAACCGCCCCCGTCCCCCGTCCGCTGTTCACTTTCACTTTCTTCCGTGACTCCCTAACCCTTTTCACTTTCGTCCGCGACAATCCCCCACTCTTCACTTTCGTCCTTCATCCGCGACACCCCTCCACCATACCCCCCACCCCCCCATTTCCCCAAGTGCTCTTCACTTCCATGTGCGACACACAATGCTCGGGTAACATGCCGGATCCGAACCCCAATCTGTTATGGGTCCTCACAATTCACAAATTAAGCACTGGTCGGGTCAGAATTTGGCATCAACAACATAAAAGCATGGATCTGTCTGATGGTGTGGGGGATATTTTCTTGGCACACTTTGGGTCCATTAGTGCCAATTGAGCATCGTGTCAACACCACAGGCTACCCGAGTATTGTTGCTGACCATGTCTATTCCTTTATGACCACAGTGTACCCATGTTCTGATGGCTACTTCCAGCAGGATAACGCGCCAAGTCATAAAGCACGAATCGTTTGGTTTCTTGAACATGACAATGAGTTCACTGTACTTAAATGGCCTCCACAGTGACCAGAACTCAATCCAATAGAGCACCTTTGAGATGTGGTGGAACGGGAAATTCACATCATGGATGTGCAGCCGGCAAATCTGCAGCAATTGCGTGATGCTATCATGTCAATATGGACCAAAATCTCTGAGGAATATTTCCAAATCCTTCTTGAATCTATGCCTCGAACGATTAAGGCAGTTCTGAAGACAAAAGGGGTCCAACCCGGTGCTAGTAAGGTGTAACTAATAAAGTGGCCGGTGAGTGTATATAGCAACCAATGTGCCAGAAGACTTTTATTAAGACTGTTATTCTTAAATGGCTTAATAGTCCATCAATGAAAGTAATACTTTTTGTTTACGAACTGCTTTTATGGATTTAACTTCGATCAATCAAGAAAACATCTGGATTCATTTGGCTCAGCTTACATCTAGTCGGAACATACTTCGTTTTTTATGATCTGACCACAAGTGGACAACAATAAATATAGCTGTAGATGGGTTCTGAAACATTTAAGCTTTACCATTTTTTATTTCAAGGCGTTGCATTTGAAATAATCGTTTTTGTAGTTCACATGGTAAAATTAGCATGTGGCACTTATTTCTCAATCTTAGATCAGAACATACAGAAGCGCAATCCTGCCCATAGACCCTCCCCTGAAAGAAATCAGCAAAGTATTCAGAGGTGTACAAATGTGGCGAAATAAATCACCAAGTGAAGTGTGAATGTTTTTCCCTCATCGTCTTGTGATCTGGTCAGAGTTCATAAATCTGTTGAATAATTTAATCCAATTGTCAGTATTATTTCATAATCAAATCGCACTGGATGCACAATAACAACTGTGCAACTAAATCTACACTCCGATGGCATCAACAGGTCTAGCTACTGTGATCTTTTTAGAGCACCCACCCCCCGTGCTGAAAACCTCATGCTTAAATCATGCTCAGAGCGAGTAGATTCAGAGGGGTTAATTTGGTGCTGTCACCTAGATGGGAGTAAGGTTCAGCGTGTGAGAGCTGTGTGAGTAAACTTTATTCCCCTGGCCTCAAGAGGTACACTAGTGATTGGCAATAAAAGCTGCAGTCTTTTCTATCTTTGTTAACATGCCTGCCTCCTAAATGTCGGAAATGAAAGGCTGAAAATCACCACAGGCATTTGATTTTATTGCAAAACCTCGTCTTTCTAACCAAAAAGGGCCAATACAGATTCTAAAAGGCTCAGAAGTGCTGAAGAAGATCAGGGCCTGTAAGCTGGCATCTGTATTTTGGGGGTCTGCTGTTTGGTCACATCTTGGGGTAGTTCTAAACTACCGATTGGTCAGGTTGAATGTCTCAGATTTGGGTTTTGGTCACATGGTCAAAGAAGAGATAAAAGGACCGTCTAACTGTGGCTCTGTCTGTTACTTTCTGGCTCTTTTGCAAGTTCTCTTGCTTTCTGGCTCTCTCCATCTCTCTCAGGTAACATTTTACAATTATTATCAAATGTTTTAATATTTCATTTGTAACTAATTCAAGCATAAGTTTAACCTTAACAACTTTTACTTTCAATATTTATTACTAGTATTTAACTTCTCCATATTGCAGTACAATGTAGTCACACAATAGCAATGCTCTACCACATATTTTGCTATTCTAACTGTGCTTGTTTCTGCCGTTGGTGTAAGATTGGAGAAGGTGGTTGGATTAGAAATGTACAATTTTTACACTATTATGCTGATAATGTTTCTTTAGTCATTCAGCAAGACTATAGCTCGAACCACTGCAGTATTCACCGCCTTACAGAAATAGGAGCAGAACAAGTAGGACTGGAGGGGTTACTCTGGTGTTGTCACCCAGACTCAGGTAGCATAGAATTCTGGCCCAGATTTGGCATAAAGCTGGCACTGCAGGCATTCATCCTGCACTGGCATACAGCATGTGGGCCGAACATGGCTTGGGTTTGGTAGAGGTGGCACCGTCTTTAAGACTGCACATAAGACTAAGGCCAGATCAAATGTAGTATTTGGCCCTGATGTTAAAAAATGTATATGTGGGCTACATAAGTTTGGCCTATCTTGACCCACTTTTAAAATTCATTTAAATTATTTTTGAGTATAGAAAAAAATTTACCAATCAGGTCACTTCGAGAAAGCATGGACATAAAGTGAAATGCTTTATGGGTTTATAAAATTTATTGCAGTTGTGACACACCAACATATCTGGGCCAGTTATGGGTTATTAACTTGGCTGAGACTTGGCCCATATATAGTCCATATTTGGCCCTTGTATTGAAGCCAAACTTGGTCTAATCATGTACCGTATTTCACTGCGATATGTGAGCCAAGCAAAAGCTGATTGTGTGGGCCAGATCTGGGCCAAAGAAATTTTGCTATGTGGGAGGGGGGAAGGTTTAGGTGTATGAGTGCAACAGGCCAGATGATAAAATTGGTATGAGTAAGCCTTGTTCCCTTGGCCTCAAGAGGCGCATTAGCGGCTGACGTCACCCATCACTGATGTCACTCATGTCTGAAATACAAAAGTGGGACAAGAACCTGAGGGGTTAGAAGTTTAAAATGCTTTAGAAGAGATATGCCTTTAAACACTGATGTTTTCTAGTTTTGCATAGGTAAATTATTTAAAAGAATTCTGCCAGTCCTGGTTTGTCTATTGTATGTCAAATCAGTCAGTTCACTGTGACTATCATCTTTTGTTTTATTGTTGCCCCTGTCACCTTTAAAGTAGACATTGCTTTGTCTCTGTGATAAATGTAGATGTCTGAAGGGCACTGTTTTTCCATTAGATCAGGGTAGGTGAAACTTCAAAGTCTGGATGAGATCTTTCAAATATTCACTTCATTGACAACCTTTGTTAAAGTTGCCATGCTTGTGCTTTCTGTCCACCCCTAAGCACTGCCCCTCTTAAAATGTATATAAAATGTAGTGCTACACTGTATTAGTCAGATGTTTGATGACTACAGTGCAAGTTCTCAATAAATAATTCTGCTTGAAGATACCAGAGAGTCTCCAGTTTTTCAAAACATTTTATCTGGATCAAATTAGTCCAGATTTGGAAATCCCATGTTTTGCTATCCAGGATTAACTGATCTATCTTACTTTTATGACAACCCGATTTACTTTTCCAACCTGATTACTGTGAACCAAATAACACATTTCAGGATTGCCTTAAGTGGAACCAACAGTGTAGCCTACTGGCTTAGCAAAAAACAGGTAGGCAAAATACCGGTGGCCACAAACATTCAGTGTTTGTTATATGCAGGGCTTAATGTGTGCCAGAACAAGCCGGATCCGGCACCTCTGAAATCGGGCACCTCATTTTACTGATCCTCCTCCTCACACACACCCCCACCCCACTGTTCACTTTCTTCTTCGACTCCCCCAACCCTCTTCACTTTCGTCCGCGACACCCTCCCGGTTTTCACTTTCATCTGCGATTTTGTTGTTGTTTACCATATTTCATTAGATGTGACATGCTTCATATAGGCTTCAAATATGAAGGAATTTATGAATCATCAGTAACCATTAAGTTTGTGATCATTCACTAAAAAATAAAACTTTTTTAAAATTTATTTTGGTTTAAAAAATCACAACTGAATCCACCCTTCTGATAGGATCAGGATAATCCTGTTTTTTTTTTTTTTTTTTTGGATCAAAGAGATTCCAATCTGAATTCAAAGATTTGAATAACCCAAAGGACAGGTTTGATCCAGATCAATTGTAAGATTGGATTACATGGTCTGACCTTAATTCAAAATCCTTCTGTTCTTTTGAAAAACCCATTTCCAAGATTTGATCCAATCTGTGATCCAAAATCCCACTGGATTACTTTTAAAAAAACTGGGCCCTGTTTTGCCCAAGAACTACCCAAGAAGAACCCTACTTGCCGTCATACCCTTCCTCTTTCTCTTACAGAAGTATACAGAAGGTAGTGTCCAGGAAGGCCAGAGCTCAGTGGCTCCTTCCCTGTTTGGCTCCCGTGTGTCCCTGCCCTCGATATCCCAGCACAGCTCTTGTTTGCTTAGGGCCTTGCTCGGACACAAGGATGCAGATGGCGCAAAGAGCAGCCCTGGAGTGCCTTTCGACACGCTCTCGCAGAGTGCTGGGTCATGTTCTCTCGCTGAGTACAAGACAGGAAATCCATTTAATTACCTGTGAAGCAGAAGACTGAGTGTGGGGGGTTGACAGGGAAGGACTGTGTTCCAGGGAGGGAGCCCTACCCCACAAGACCCTCCAGTTCTTCTTGCTCTTTCTTTCTCTCTTTTCTCACACCCCCTCTTTGCCCTCTTAGTCAGACTTTTCCCTTTGCCGCTAGCACTCTCTGTCCTTCCCTCAGTCCGCATGCTCCATCTTCCTTTCATTTTCTTCTTTTCTATGCTTACTGCTTCTTCTTCCCTGGCCTTTGTTGGCCCTCTCTTTGTCCTCTCATCTCTTTCTCTCACCCTCCACCGTCTGTGTCATACTGTACCTTCTCTTATCTGAAGATTAATTTTCAGTCAGACCTTGTCTCTCACATTTTTTCTCCTCTCACAGAGTCTTACCTTTTTTCCATTCATCTTTTTCTTTTTGCTTGGAGCACAGAGGTCACTAGGAAGGTCTACATAAAGATGGCAACCAGTGTTACATTTCTCCTGTTTAGTAGAGACTACATATATAAAAGAATTCAAAATAAAATCCTTTCGTTGGCTGTCAGAAATTTAACCTAGCTGTATCTGCCATCCATTGCATTTTCTGGGACGTGCTCCCTTGGGGCTGCAAGCATCTATTACTGCTGACTTGGCGTGCATACATGCTTTGCTCACTTGTGGGTTTAAAAGCAACATGGCAGCCAGTGGGCCACGGCACACATGTTTGGCCCCGGTCTGCTGTAAAATGGTTTTCATGTCTTCATCCGTGTGTGCAGTGTGACTCTCCTGGTAATAGAAGTGGAATGGCAGCAGCAGGTCTGTCCTCGCTGGGGGAAGAGCTGTCATATTTGAGGAAAGTTTGGCCTGGAGCCCAGCATTTGAGTCGCACCACAACAGCTACCATTCTGCTAGGTACGCCAGGTACTAAATTCACTAAACCTCGATCAGTAGGACTAGAAATGACCAGGACGGCTTTGTTTTTTGGTAGTAGTGGGTGTGTAATATTGCAGATTTGCCTATATGAGAGAAATAATTAGCAAAAACAAACAGAATCCATTGGCGTTAAATTCCAGAGGCACGTGATGTATCCATAAACAGATGCTGAATTTTATGCGCAAAGCAAATGACTGAAGGCCCTGAGGCATTCGGAATAACAGAAATCTTGGCTGATTTGGGAGGCCAGGTTTTGATAAGCATGGTTGCTCGGCATGAATAGTTGAGAGCTTGGAAGCGCTTCACTGCTCCCTAGCAGCACATTAGCAGGCTGGAGGCTAACATTAGTTCTGTATGGAGGAAGGAAAAACAGAGAAAAGTTTTCTGATAGCCCTAAGAGGTGTGCTCCAAGCAAAAACTAGCCTACCAAATTAGATCTACTGCTTTGAATTGAAACTCTCAGAGTAAAACAGCTAATTGTATTTACTTATTTAGCATAGTATGCTCAGTAAACCAGGCCAAGAGACATCTGTTAGTAATTCATGAATATTTCAAGACCAGTGTTTACTTGAAAGTGCAACTGAAAAACTGTATGGTGTGATGAAACAGAAGATGTTTATGGAGGGAAAGAGAAGTGAATGCTAAAATGATCTGTATCTTTTTAGCTTTGTTATATGCAGCTTGGCATGCATACAAGACATTACTAAGATATCTGAGAAAGAGTTGACCCGGAAGGCATTACAGTGCCATGTATCTGATAACTTTGCAGAAAAATGTGTTGAAATGAGCATACACTGGTTAGCTGGATAGGCTAGTCTGCTGATTTATATGGATTTTGGCACTTGATGACTCTACATGTAAATCTCCAGTCAAATGTACAATTTCTGTGCTCTTTGTGAGTGGAATCCAGTCAATACAATAGAAATCTGCACAGTTGGAAGCTTTACATGTTGGTGAAATATTTCCGACATAGATTTGTCTTGCTGTAAATTTGAGAGGTTCACCATGACTTGCTTGGCTTGAATGTTACTTCATCTCTACACTCTTGGCAAATGTAGCTTTTTTGCTTGTGAATCTCAATAATCTGACTCTTCCTTTGGGTTAGTAATTATGTTTATTTTTAATTTTTTTTGCTAGTTTTGTATTTCTGTTTGGTGCTTGATTGCAGGCCTTATTGGTCTGAAAATACACACCTCAGTTTTTAAGTGAAAATAACATTATTTGAGGATAACTTTGCAGTGCTTCCCACAGGTTTGAAATATACTTACGGTGCTAGCTGGATTGAAACGCACCTTTTAACCAAAGCACATAAATGGTTAACTACAAAAAAAAAAAAAAAATTAGATTTTAACTATAGTTTTATTTATTATGATACTGTTATACACCTTTTCTTTTCAATTGGTTAAAGTTGTTAAAAAGGCTGTTGAAATACTTATGCCATGTGCACCCACTGAAAGGTAAAGGTAGTACAGTGTACAGTTTAACTCTAAATTACAACAAAACAGTTTCAATGTGTTTTTCTTTAAAAAACAGAGCACTAGATGTATTTAAAATCCAAATTGACCAAAAGGAAATCAAGGAAGTAAGTGAATTTAAATACCTAGGTGTCATTATAGACTCAAAGCTTAAGTTTGATGCCCATATTAAAAAAAATGTCCAAGATTATAAAGACAAATTTAAACTGTTTTCGTATGATAAGACCATATATATCTTTTAAAGCAGCACAAATGTTTGTGCATGCTATGATATTATCACGTATGTCTTATTGTGCAATAATCTGGGGTCAAGCAACACAGTCAATTGTTAGGCCTGTAATGTCACTTTACAAACAAACTTTAAAAGTTATGGATCAGAAACCAATAAAATGGCACCATTGTCAAATTCTTAAAAAATATAATTTGTTAAGTTTTGATGGTTTTTTAAAGTTTTCGTTTTTAAAAACCATGTTTAAGTGTATACATGGTCTTGCCCCTAAAGTAGTCTGTGAGTTGGTACATAAATTCAGCAGTGATGGGGCGAAGACTAGAGGGGCAGTAAGTGGGAATTGTAGAATCCGCAGATGCAAAACCACTATGGGTCAGTCATCCTTTTCAGTAAAAGGTTCACATCTATGGAATGCCATGCCTGTTCATTTAAAATTATTATCTAAACTCCCAGTTTTTAATGTAAAGCTGAAAGAATGGTTGAAATCTTCACAGAAATGTGAGCATTAAGTATTATTCTTTCAGGTTGGTTCTGTTTACATTTCTCTTTATGCAGATTGACTTGCATTTTATGGTTGTGGATCTGTATATACTGTACATGTTTGTTGAATTGTGTTTTACTCTTGATTGTTTTATTTTTATCTTTTATGTAAAGCCTAACCAGGGACGAGGGCTGCAAATTAGCTTTATGCTATATGCCCCATGTACGCAACATCGGTTATCTCTGTATAACAATGTCAAGTGTATTGTCCCTGTTAAATAAACAAGCAAATAAAAATAAAAAATTGTCAAAGCATTTTAGATATGCATAAAGTATGTAATATATTAACATCATTAAATTAATAAAATATACAGCAAATGATGAATAAATTACAGAAAAAGGGAATAAAATAGACAATATTGCTAAAAATTATAATAACTACAAGAATAAAAAGTGTAGATTATTTAAATAAGGCAAATTAGTTGATTAACCATTTCTAATGGTGTACAAATATTTTGCAGCTAGTATAGATGTCATTTTCTCTCGGAGTATATAGTAAAATTGATTAAATTAATAATTTAATGTTTCTCTCGCTGCTGTTCGTGCGCAGTCAGCTGCGAAAAGGTATTGCAAAATCGCAAACAAATAACGGCAACTTTAGAAAGCGAAAGTCGAATCCCTGACATTTTAGGAGATTCAGAAACTGCGTCCGGTGTCCTGACATTTTATCCCCGTCAGATTATGCTACTGACACTGTATTTGAATGATTCCGAGGTTGGGGTTAGGGATTAGGTAGGGTGATATTACAGCTTCATATCACACTCCTCCACATTAAAATTTACACTGGTAGCAAAATCTGATGGCTAGCATATTGCGTCATCAAAATGTGCTACCTACTTTTTGAATGGGAGGTAGGACAATCTGACAAGGTCGCATTTTGTTGCAAAAGGTCTCTGTGGGTCTGCAGAGCATGTGAGATTGTCTGTGTGAGTGTTGACAGTTCTTGCGCAGTAGGACACGTGCAGAGGGGAGACGATTTTCTACTGGTGAATGTTTGGCTTTCTTGGTCGGATACAAAAAAAGTGTAAAAGGATGATAATAATAGTGTTATTCATGTGTCACTTGGGCGGCCGTTAATATACCTAGAGTGCATTTCCCTAACAACAAGGTAACTCACGGCTGAACTCATAGTATGATGCATCGTTTGGGAAAAGAACGATGTAGTGACGAATGTTTCCCAAAACCCGTTGTTTCTCTGTCGCAGATTCATCATTTGAACCACATTAGTTATAACGTAAAATGCCCATAATGTTGCTCTAAATGGGGTGGTAACAACTTCTTTAGAGAATAACTCCAGAATTTCTTTGTGCAAATTATATTGTTTGACACACACACGCATTTAAAAAAAAATAATTCTAATATTAGTTTTGGTAAAAACATGCACTCGTTTTCCATATTAATTGAAATGTATGTAAATGGCACATATAGAGCCTGTGTTTTCTTTACAAATATTATTGAGATCATTACATATTCTATTCTAAAACATAAAATCCCTTACAAAAGCTAACATTTATTCTAATATCATATATAAATCATATAAATAATGAGGCTATTTATTAAGAAATGAAATGTATTATTTATTAGGAAATAAAAAAAAAATCCTACTTTAATAATAATATTAATAATGATGATAATGATTATTATTATTATTAAGTAGGATATTGTTTATTTATTTTTTATTTTTTGAAAATAACTAAAAACTTTTACAATTTGACATGCAAACCACAGAAATGTTCTAACCAATAGGCCCATGTCATATACAGTACAGATACTTAATAAGACACTTAATAAATAACCTACTACAAATTAAAAGCATTAACATATGCTATGTTTTTTGTTTTCACAAGCTTTGGAGACGTAACGTAAAATCTGCATTTAAATAATAGGTCACCTATAGCTTTCATCATGAGACAAGGCTGTGTTCAAAATGACAGCAACGTTTTCAAAGTGCACTACGACGGGAGCACAATTGTAAACATGAGGATCCCTAAAACTGAACTGTAAAAATGCTTTGAAAGCAAATTACACCTTAGAGTAATGACTGTTTTTTTTTTTAATTCCAAGTTTAAATGTTAGAATGTTCTAAATAAATAGGGCATAGAGGGATAACTGGGAATAGAACAGAGCTAGGAACTATGTTTCTAACTGCAGCTCAGAGGTGGGTAGAGTATCCAAAATCTATACTCAAGTAAAAGTATAAGTATTAAATATTATAAAAAATTATATTAAAAAAAAATATATATTATACTGCATTATTAGCCCCTCTGTAACCCTGTAATATATATATTCATGTATATATTCATAACCCTGTATATATATATATATATTCATTCATTTTCTTTTCGGCTTAGTCCCTTTATTAATCCGGGGTCGCAACAGCGGAATGAACCGCCAACTTATCCAGCACAACTTAGTAACTTATTTTACACAGCAGGCCCTTCCAGCCACAACCCATCTCTGGGAAACACACTCATTCACACTCATCCATACACACACATACACTACGGACAATTAGCCTACCCAATTCACCTGTACTGCATGTCTTTGGACTGGGGGGGAAACCGGAGCACCCGGAGGAAACCCAGCATTCGATGTACAGCGTGCATTGCATTATCAAACCATTCTTGTTGACATCTTATAGTGAAAGCATACACTGAACTTGAGGCAGCAGGTGACCTGGTCCGATAAACTCACTGCACAGACAGCATGACCGTCCTTCTCGGAACAGCAGGTGGCCATGGTGTGACTGCAGTATAAACTGGTACGTCTTTCTCAACTTCAGCCATCATTCCAACATAAGCGCGCGCTCTCGAACCAAAAGCGGGAGGCGCATCTCTATAGCAACCTCTCGCGACACACAACCTCTCCCATAGATATATACACTAGACATCGCATATAGACCCTGAGCATGCGTCAATAGCGCCGCCACATTTGTACAGTGCTCCCAAGACAGTGTGCCAATGTGAAGATCCTGGACTTTAGCGCTGTGTACGGGTGTAGTAACGAGCAAACAAAGAAAACAAAGCACAAAGGCAGAACATTTCATAGGTAAGATTTCGTTTTTTTAAGGTTTTTGTATGTTATGAACTTTTGTGCTAAACAGGTCACGTTATTGACGATAATACAGTCACTTACTGCATTCAGCATACGGCAAAGTAACACCCACTTGCACTAAATTCTAGGCGTATGCTAGTTTTGTTAATTAAAATAAGTAAACGATGAAAAGAAATATGACAACAAGACGCTGCGGTGCCAGAAACGTGTATTATTGATGGCTAATTACTTGTGAACGAGTCGTTCATAACGGAGATTCATTCACAAACAAATGGCTCCCTCCATTCGAATGAGAAGTGAAAGCAGGCCAGGAGGTGTGTTTCAGGATATGGATTAGATCAAATTTAACAGGGAGGGAGGATAATACATTTCCATGCACACAGACTCACGCTCTTTGTCGGCAATGCCGGTACGGTCACTCATCCATCGATGTAGGAAAGTGATGTAAAATTTGAATTTTCCTAATTAAAAAAAAATATTTGCGTACTGACCAACGGGAAAACTCCCGATCATAGATATATGTATATATGTGTATATCTATGGCTCCGGATGGCCACAGTCCTCCATTGCAACTTGGTCCCGCATTCATTTCAAAGGAGCGCTACCCTGTACTAAAATGGCGGCTCTATTGACACATTCTTATCAATAGGCAACAACAGGGTAGGCGACATTTAATGTAAATATCTATGAACCTCTTCAATGAGGCGCCTCGTCATATTTAAGTCATATAAAGTCATATAAATCATATTTATTATCATTTGACAGTAATGGAGGAACGCTGCCAAATGTACCGAAGTAAGAGTAATGATTTTTCTCTAATAATTTTTCTTGAGTAAAAAAAAAGTACACATTTTTAAATGTACTCAAAGTACACGTTACCCAACAATTTTACTCAAGTAAATGTAACAAAGTAAATGTAATTTGTTACTACCCACCTCTGCTACAGCTCTATAGGTGTAGTTGCAAGCATACAAGTTTGCGATGCAGTTTGCGATTGTTCGTTGGAACAATGGATTTGGGAAATGCCAAATCAACAAACTATGTTGGTAACGACGGAACTTGCGACCTTAGTTGGCTAGCGATGGTTTTCGGAAATGCACCCGTGGGCGGCCCACCCAAGTAAAGTCTATGTGTGGGAAGCTTTGTACATTTTACATAAAATGTAGAAAAAGCACACTGTTTACCAAATTACTCTGCTTTAACCAGGAAATGTTTATTTTAAAATCCTAATCGAGAATAAAAAAAAATATTGAATTCATTATTTGATGACAAGCATGACATTTTGCAGAAAATAAATGCAATTTGAACGAAAATACAAACTAAAATTTACAGCACTCTCAAAGCATGTATTAAACCATGCATTTATTTTCTATTTACAAAATGAATTGCAGACAATTTTTTAAAGTCCCATCATTTTTGCCTTGGAACGTTACAAGTGCAATTGGGGTTTTTAACAGAATGCAAGTATTTAAATAAAATATTTACCTAAATTTTACCTCCATAATAGTCACGTAAACCTGGTCAATATCACTACTCTGTATTCCACATTTTACCATTCTGGATAGATCACAGCAATGCTGTCTGGGAAAGGTCCGAACAAGCGCTTGCAGAGTATATGGAGCACTCACTGTCTCTCTTTTTCTCCATTTTGTTCTTTTTCACCCCATGTTGCACCCTGGGTGGGTCAGACTGTTAACGATCCATTGGGCCGTGGCCTTCCCATGGGGGGTTCAAACATAGTTCAAACCCCTGCTCAAATGTAGGAAGAGAGGGAAAAGAGCCACAAAACACAAATCCTGCTTAAATAATATGACGACATGATTCACCACAAAAGAATCTAGCTGTTTGTGAGCAGCTTTGATCTGTTAGAACAAACTGACAGCAACGTCAGCATCTACACAGGTGGCTGATCAGAACTGAATTTAAATCGTACAGTATCGCGCTCTCATTGGATTAATAGGAAATCAAAGCATTCACTTTAAATACTGTAATCCATCAGGGTGGGTTATTGAATTCACATTTCAAAGCTTTGCGATGAAAGCCTTTTAAGGTGCAACCGTAAAGAAGAGTTCTGGAAAATGTGACATCTTCGCTGATACGCACTTAGCCATCCAGCTTTGTTTACCGTGTTTTGTTGTCAACCTGTTTCAGACGTTTCCATCAAACACAATAAATATATGAAAAGCTGGCATTCCTTCCTCCAATAAATCCATTAATAAATCCAGCCGTGGGTGACAGGATGATGCCAGCTAGCCATTTATAAGGGCATTGTGCAGCTATATATTTATTCATTTGGCCATTCATCCTAGTAGACCCATTTTTTATTTATTTATGTCTACATAGGGGAGGATAATTACTTCAAAGTGGCCTGCCAGCACAATTTGTACCCAATTTATTATTTACAGTGTGTCGTAAAAGACTCACATTTAGGCCTATGACTATTTTAGCACAGTTAGGGATTGAAGAACTTCTATTTTTTTGCATGAATAAGGTAGTGACAGTAACATTATACGCTGTATACAAATAGATCTGCACAGGAACACAGATATTTTGCTATGAAAATACAAATGAGAAGCACCATCTCCTTATGAATCGATGAGACAAATCACAGTGCAACAATTAAATAACACAGATCTTATAAAAGTGATGATGACAAAGGTAACACGACCCAGCAACTGAGAATAAATGCATAAGTCATGTGAGAAGAAGCAATGCTTTTATTGTGCTATGAATGGCTTACATACTATGCTGATCGCATGATAAATCCCTTTTCATGAATTCCCTGAAATGACTAAATTCACACAATCTGTAAAATTCAGTACAATCTCTGTAATGACTGGTGATCCTAAAAAAGTGAACATTAATGTGAAATTAATGGAAAATCTGAAATGTGTTACTGCCTTGTACTGCCTCTTACCATGTTTAGTATCCCAGAGCAACTAGTATGATTAGAAGGATGGATAAATGGATAGATAGATGGATAGATGGATGGATGGATGGATGGATGGATGGATGGATGGACGGATGGATGGATGCTGCAGATGGACAGATGGATTGATGGATAAATGGATGGATAAATGGATGGATAGATGGACAGATAGATAGTTAAATGATAGATGGGTGGATGGATGGATGGACAGCTGGATGGACAGGTGTATGGACAGATAGATAGATGGACAAATGGACAGATGTATAGATGGATGGATGGATGGATGGGCAGGTGGATGGACAGATAGATAGATTAATAAATGGATGGATGGATGGATGGATGGAAAGATAGAAGAATGGATGGGCAGGTGGATGGACAGATAGATAGATGGATAGATGGATGGATAGATGAACAAATGGATGGATAGATAGGATGGATGGATGGACGGACGGATGGACAGATGCATAGATGGACAAATGGACAGATGTATAGATTGACAGATGGACAGATGTATGGATGGATGGATGGATGGGCAGGTGGATGGACAGATGGATGGATGGATGGGCGGGTGGATGGACAGATAGATAGATGGATAAATGGATGGATGGATGGATAGATGGATGAGCAGGTGGATGGATGGATGGATGGATGGATGGGCAGGTGGATGGACAGATAGATAGATGGATAAATGGATGGATGGATGGACAGATGGATGAGCAGGTGGATGGATGGATGGATGGATGGATGGATGGATGGATGGATGGATGGATGGATGGATGGATGGATGGATGAATGGATGGATGAATGGATGGATGGATCGATGGATAGATAGATGAACGGATGGATGGATAGATAGGATAAATGGACGGATGGACAACTGTATGGACAGATGCATGGACAGATGGATAGATGGACAAATGGACAGATGTATAGATTGATAGATGGATAGATGGATGAATAGATGGATAGATAAATGGATGGATGGATAATAGATGATAGATAGATGGACGGATGGATAGATTTATGGACGGATGGATAGATGGATAGATAGATGGATGGATGGATGGATGGATAGATTGGGAATGGAAGATTTGAGTTTTGTTACTGTAATAGTTCTTACTATTTCAGGTATTATCTTCAAAGTCCCCTTTAGGCAAATCATTTCACTTGGCGGCCATCTTTGAAACTGCTCTCAGGCATGCAAGTGAAGTGCTGCGTTTATCTCTTTGGCTGCATCCAAAATCGCCTACTACTCAAAAGGTACTGCATTTGAATTTAAGTTCTAACTCGACTGTGAGAAAAGTACGTTCTATACAGTATGAATTTGAGTAATATGAATGAAACTTGGACGTGCTACGTCCACCATTTTGTCATGATCACACTACCTACACATGTCAGTTGCTTCCCTTCACTCCCATTCCTGAATTCTCTCATGATGCATCATGGTATTGGGTAGCGTGCATCGGATGAGCACTTCAGAATCTCGCCGGAAGTAGGTCATCCGGGTACTTCTCGCATACTGTTTTTCGAATTCTATGAATTCGGACGTGCTACTCGGCTTGCATACTGTTTTTAGCATACAATATAGTATGGAAGTATGCAATTTCGGATGCAGCCTTTGAATTGGGACTTTAATTGGAATTGGAAATTTAACAACAACAACAACAACAACAACAACAACAACTGTCTTAATTTTAGTTTCTAAACATTCAAATCATGACAAAATCTGCATTTTTTTTTTTCAGGTTACCCATACTAATGAGCATACACACAAGAACAGAATGAGATCACAACACCATCTTATTTCTGATGCCAAATATCTTCCTAAAATGACAGCAACCTTCTAATTAACAAGTTTGTGGGCATTCAAGTGGTTGCCGTGATTTGCAAAGGCAGGAATTCATTTAAAATAGTGAGGTCAGATGCAAGACTGTATCTTGCCTTAGTTTCATACAGATAAAAAAAACTGAAAACATTTGTTTTCAAGTGTAGTTGGTTCATTTAGAAGTAGAGATGTCAAGCGTAGATGTATTTCTCTTGCTTATGAGGCAAGTATTCGCTGAGATTCCAGTGCGTTTGCTGCAGTCTATTGTTAGTCAGATGAAATATTGGCTCCTTTATTAGAAGGCGGGGCTTCCTTCGCTATTGATCATTCAATTTTTTTTCCCATTCAAAACTGTAAGAGTGACTCATCTGGTGTGTTCTATATTCTTTTTTTATATTGGAATACATGGAAATGTAAACAATAATCAAAATAAATAAACGCCACTTGCCTAATGACAAATATACTTTGTTTTTAAAACAAAATGAAAGTGTTTTGTCTATTTTATGTTTACATTTACAAAATAGATGTGTAAATCTGTTTTTTGAACATGGAAAATGTTAACTTATGTTAAACTGGAATATAAATTCATATTATAATTTTTAAAGAAACACATTTCTGCTCATTACTAGGGCCAGACAGAATCTGCAGACATTATTTGCTATTTCTGTGGAGAATTTTGTAAAAATAATCTGCGGATTTATGTGGAATGGTTTTGGTAGTATCATACCTAAAAACTTTAATATATGAAATAAAAAAAATGCCTTTTTAACTTTTAATGTTAATTAATTTTTAGA
Source organism: Danio kyathit (assembly GCA_903798195.1). NCBI lineage: Eukaryota > Metazoa > Chordata > Actinopteri > Cypriniformes > Danionidae > Danio > Danio kyathit. The sequence continues at coordinate 19,293,248 of LR812539.1, read as the reverse complement.
ATCCAAGTCCAATCAGATCCACTTAATTGGTAAACAAAGCAAATCTCTTATATAATATATCTACTAAAAGACAGAAAATATTACTTTACAAACTGTATTGTAAATAAATCTACATTTTCATAATAGTTATTAATATTACTGAAATAAATATAAAAACTGAATAGATATAAATTTACACACAAGTAAATTAATAGACTCAATGATGGGCTAAAAATCTGCAGAAATTTGCAGATTTCTGCGCGTGCGGATTTCATGTGGGCATACTCATAACCATTTACTCCTCATTTGTTTTTGGGATGTGGCTCTGTCTTTTCGAGAGCTGCAGATAATGGAGGTTTCTTCGCCATGTTACATCAAGAAGAGCATTTTTCCCTTCTCATTTTGACTGAATAAAAACTGAATACGGCACTCATTTGTCCCGGGGCCAACACGTGCCACGCCTAGGCTGAAAGGCAAAGAGCCCTGGCCTCTATAAATCACCAAATGAGCCTGGAGATAGTGAGCAAGGTGTTTGTGGGAGATAGAGTTCTGTAGTGAGGCTGCTGGAGCGTGAACCCAGACGAGAGGAGGGCGAGAGGAGGGGAGACAGGCTGGGCGGCATGGAGTCGTGACTCTGCTGTCCCACGCCACCTGTGTGGGGGAACGGGGTGAGTGTTGGCAGGTGGCGGGCCGCCTGTGGCAGGTGAGGCAACTGTCACCTCCAGCTGGCATCCCAGGCCTACAGAGGGCCTGCGGGGAGTGAAGAGAAGAGGCGAAAGAGGAGGCTTGGGGGGGAAAGGTGGGTGTGCGGTGGTCCTATTCTACCGACTTGCACCTGCGTCCCGCTGGGATGGGATGAAGGGTGATAGCCTTGAGACCCAGAGCGAAAAGGCTCAGCTGGAAAGCAAGAGTTCTATCACAGATTGTTAGCTTTACTGCGAAGTGAGGTGTCGAGTTTGTCAAGCACAGTCATAAATCACTGATGTATTCAAAGCCTGCTTGGGTTTTATTAAAGCTAGTTTAATTGTTAGTTATTTATATACAGTTAATTTATTTATTTATTTTTATAATTCCCAAATTATGTTTAACAGAGCATTTTTTTCACAGTATTTCCTATATTTATGTACCGTCATCATGACAAAGATAAAAAAAAGCACTGATTAGCAGTGGTTTAAAGTAACCAATTACACTCAAATTACTGTAATTGAGTAGTTTTTCTCAGAAATTGTAATTTACTAAGTTGTTTTCAAAATGTGTACTTTTACTTTCCTTTGAGTACATTTTTAGTGCAGTATCTACTTTTACTTCACTACTTTCCTTCAACTTGCAGTCACTACTTTATTTTTTCTTGTCTATGGGGATTAGAAAAATCAGTCCTGTGATTCCTGTCCAATCAAATCGCACATCATATTGAACAACCTCAAGACATGGGCGCTTTATAATTGCAGCAAACTGTTTGGAAGCATTAAAAATGGCCAAGAAGTTGTTCAAAATCTTTACCCACATTGACCCAGAAACTGTTTAGATGCATGTAGCTGATGAGAAGATGACGGATGTTTACTGAATGATGACCGAAATGGCCTTAAACACCCAGCAGGCACAAGACGTCAACATGACATCAGATTGACGCTGTACCCCAGCATTGTCGGAACGTTGCATTTTGTTTGGAAATGAAAATTGGGTTGACGTCAGAACTCAACGCCAAACCAATGTCAATGTCCAACTTTCAACCTAAAATCAACCAAATATCAACGTCTAACGATGGTACAGCTTGTCGTTGTGTGGACGTTACCACTATGACGTCTATCAGACGTTGGATTTTGGTTGGCATACCTGATGAATAAATGTCAGTATTTGACATCAATATGATGTTGGTTTAAGATGTTGGCTTGACGATGGATTTTGATCACTTTCTAACAACCTAAAATTGACCAAATTGCAATGTCATTTGACGTTACTATTGGACATCAAATTAACATTGTCCTTAGCTGCTGGCTAGACATTGAATTTTGGTCACCTGACATTACAACCTAAATCTAACCTAATATTAATGTCTTATGACGTTGTGTGCCTGCTGGGCAATAACTAGATGCACTACAGAATGTTACGTTTACAAACACCTGCAGAAATTACATGTAAACACATCAGCTTTTAACAGCGTAATACTCACTACTCATTACTCTTGAGTACTTTTGAAATGTCTACTCATACTTTGAGTAATATTCACAACTGATACTTTTACTTGCACTACATTTTTAGGCAAGTAATAGTACTTTTACTCGAGTATGAGTTTTCTGTACTCGTTCCACCTCTGGTTATTAGAAATGAGTTATTAAAACTATTATGTTTGGAAATGTGTTGAACTAAAATCTTATTTCCGTTAAACAGAAATTGGGGAAAAATATACAGGAGGCTAATATTTCAGAAGGGCTAATAATTCTGACTTCAACTGTAAATAAAAAAAGTCGTTTAGTGATGACTTCCATTGTTGTGAATGTGGACAAAGATGGACAAACTGAAAAAAGAAAAAGCAAACGGCACAGTTCTGCTTTCACCCAGGCCAGAAGGAGCTGTGAAGCTCATCATGTTGAAAATAATTAATAACGCATTTAATAAATAGCTCCTGAGCCGCTGATGTAGTCTCACCATCTGTTACAGTATAACATTCTCCACTTTATTAATGCGATACAGCCATTAGATGACTATGGAGATGACACAATAATGCATGGCATCGTTCAGATGCTATTTGTCTCCTCAAATTTCCAATCTGGTGCCCTGCTTATTTTGTTGTTGTTTTTCCCTATTCTCCTGTCGACTGATTAATCCGCCACGTTTTAGGTAAAGATTTCAGCTTGACCTTGTTGATCAAACCGTTTCAAAGTGTGAGCAATTTATAGAGTTTGCCCTCAAGCGTGTTTACACAATCTACAGATTTGCTGCGTTTGTTCAAGAAAAAGCTGGTCTTCTGACAGCCCACTGTGACAGGCTGGTTACATCATGTTGGGCTGTAGCATGTACTAAAATGATTATGGAATTGGTAAACTCTCAAACAAGAGAATGTTATCTGTGAGCATGCCTATTGCTTGACTGATGCATTCGTTCCCAAGAAAAAGTCCAGGTAGACTTCCAACACACCCCCATGGCAATTTGGGACTTTTTGATTTAGTTGCCATTTCATTTTTTTATTTTCGTCTGCTTTTCTTTTGGCCGGGTCGCGGGGGCAGCAGTCTTAGGAAAGAACCCCAGACTTCCCTCTCGCCCTGCCACTCTGCGAAGGAAACTAATTTCGGCTGCTCGTATCTGAGATTTTATCATTTTGATCATGACCCACAGCTCATGAAAATAGGTAAGAGTAGTAACGTAGATTGACCGGTAAATCGAGAGCTTTGTCTTTCGGCTCAGCTCCTTCTTTACCACAATGGACCTATACGTCAATTGCATTACTGCTGCCGCTGCACCGATCCGGCAGTCAATCTCACGTTCCATCCTTCCCTCACTTGTGAACCCGAAGATACTTGAACTCCTCCACCTTGGGTAAGGACTTTCCTCCAACCTGGAGATGGCAAACCACTTTTTTTCGATGGAGCACCATGACCTTGGACTTAGAGGTGCTGACTCTCATCCCAGCCACTTCACACTCAGCAGAAAACCACCCCGGTGCATGCTGAAGGTTCATGTTCGATGAAGCCAACAGAGCAACATCGTCTGCAAATAACAGAGATGAAATCCTGCTGTCTCCGAACCGGACCCCCTCCAGCCCAAGGCAGCGCTTTGAAATTCTGTCCATAAAAATTATGAACAGAATTGGTGACAAAGGGCAGCCCTGCCAGTGTCCAACATGCACTGGCAACAAGTATGACTTATTGCCGGCAATGCGATCCAAACTCCTACTCTGTTCATACAGGTACAAAACAGAGCGCCTCTGACCCCACACTCCCAGAGCACCTTCCACAGACTGCAATGAGGGAAACGGCCGAAAGCCTTCTCCAAGTCCACAAAACACATGTGGACTGGTTGGGCATACTCACATGAACCCTCGAGCACCCCGGTGAGGGTATAGAGCTAGGCCAGTGTTCCATGGCCTGGACGAAAACCGCATTGTTCCTCCTGGATCCTAGGTTCAACCATCGACTGGATCCTCCTCTCCAGTACCCTCGCATAGACTTTCCTACGGAGGCTGAGGAGTGTGATCCCCCTATATTTGGAGCACACCCTCCGGTGCCCCTTCCTAAAAATGGGAACCACCACCCCAGTTGCCCAGTCCAGAGGTACTGTCCCTGATCTCAATGCGATATTGTAGAGACGTGTCAGCCAAGACTGCCCTACAATATCCAGAGACATAAGATAAGATAGTTGGCAATTTATATAAATTGTACAAATTTGATTTCATTCGTACATTTAAGTTCGATTTGCTCATCCACCCAATGAGGTGTTGGTATTGGGGGGGTTCACCTCTCTTTTTAAATCATACATTTTCATAACAAATTGTCTAATTTTATATGAATTAGTCACTTTCTGACAATACAAAACGGAGATATTTATTTAACTTAAATTATGCTGTAACTCCGTGTTTCTCAACCACTTTCCTGGGGGACCACCAGCTCATTTTCCATGGCTGTTTCTCAATATGCATTCTTCAGTATTCTTGAGTCCTTGTGTTCTCATGTAATGTCATTATCGACCGTCAAAGTTCAGTTCCAAAACTCAAGACAGCAAGAGGATGCGTGAAAGTTCCCAAAGGTATTCTTGATATTGAGGATACGTTGATGCAGACTTGAGTGCAAAACTCGCTTAACGTCCCAGAAGTCATTGTGGCTGAATAAAGGAGGTGGGAAATGCAACATTTTATACCTGTTTAATATTAAAGTTCAGAGATATAACTTATTTATCTTAGGAGTTTCCCTAAATGAGACGGTGAAAGTAAACATTCACAATGATCCTAATAAAGGCATAAACACATTAAAGGTGTTCATTTGCTGAAATTGGTATTAAAATCTGTGTTATTTGTATTGTGCAAAGTATATTTGTAAGGCTTTTGTGCATGTTATATATTGAAAAGGTGGAAAACAATAAAGTGCTGTATGAATGCTGTAAGGTTTAAATAATTTTGCATTAAAAATGCGTGAAGGTCATGTGACCGTCAGGAAGAACGCATCATCTCATTTCTCAGAGGCAGTCGCCCGAGTTCGTTCTTTCAAGGTGACCTGGCAAGACCGGTCTCTATGAGAACCCAAGTCCGTTCTCTGCGTTCTTGGAATTGAGAAACAGCCCATGTCTCCTTAACCAAACACATCTGATTCAGATCATCAGCTCATTAACAAAGGAGCCATCCAAAATATGCAGTGTTGCTCCTCCAGGAACGTGGTTGAGAAACACTGCTCTAACTGATCAGTCAGTCGCATGCAAATGTGTGTACTTGTAAACCACTCTATGTATTTTATTATAAATAGTGAATGGTGTTCATAATAGTCACACTTTTAAAGCTAGTTTAGGCAGTTTCAGAGTTTCTAACTTTTAATTCATAACTACACAAACCGTATAGCCAAATTATCTTATAATTTTGACAAAATCCATTAAAACACATTCACATCATACAGTTAACCATTTAAGACCCTTTAAGTCCTGGTCCTTTTATTCTAATAGCTTGATTCAGAATGTATTTTTCTCTTTTCTTTCTTTTTTGTGTCAGGTATTGTTGGTTCTGGGGGCATATTAAGATATCTGCTGGTTGCTTTACATTGTTGCTTGTATTATCCCACCAAGCATTTTTTTGTGTGTGTTTAATAGATGGTTGTCTAAACGGACATCATGGCTAAAACAAGGCTAAATTTGCAATATCCGTGAAATTCTAATACTTTGTTCAAAGGCATATTCCCCAAAAATGAAAATTCTGTCATAATGTCCTCACCCTTCTCTTGTTCAAAACTTATTTGAGATTCTTTCTTTTGTTGAACACACACAAAACATACTTTTTGAAAAATGCTGGTTGCTAGGACCAATTTTGCTACTATGGCAATCAAAGGGTCCCAGTAACTATCATTCTCCAAATATCTTCTTTTGTGTTCAACATAAGAAACAAACCACACAGTTTTAAACTCGCATGAGGGAGAGTAAATGATGAAGTCATATTAACTATTGTGCACTGTTCAAATTTACTACCTTTTTTATGTTTGGGATGAAAACATCTACTGAATTAAACTGCTGTAAAAATGCGTTAGAAATATTTTTCTCAATTTTTTTTGGCAGAAATCTGTTAATCAACCTCAGTCCTAATCAAAACTACTAAATGTTTTAAAGGATTACAGGATTTTAACTCTTTAATTGCCAAGTTCGCAAATTATGCCACTGATTTGGTGGAGAAAAAAAAACGAAGCACAATGAGGTATTTTCAACATAAAGTAATTGTGAACTGGGATTTTTTTTTTTTTTTTTACTTTTTTTCACAGTCTTTGACTTAATCCATTTGTAAATGAAAGAAATCATTACCATTTTGAAAGTAGACATGACCAGGTTGTACATACAAGATGCAGAATCGGACACTCAAGACTAACACACTCATATTTATTAAAAGGGGAAGAAAAACCCATTTGTGACTTGTGTAAGAATATTTTGACGGTAAAACATATTTTAATAGAATGTGTATTTTTAAACGATATTAGAGAATGTTTTTATTCGGGAAATATTTTAAGTGAAATGTTTGAAAAGGTGCCTTCTGGAGCCATTTTAGAATATTTAATTTTAATCAAACTAAAAGATTGTATATGACTCTTTTCAATATTGTTGCTGTTTGTATGTTTTTTTTTTTTTTTACAATGTCTGTTAAGAAACTGATATGATTATATATTGTGATGATTTAGTATATTTTTTTACCATGAATATAGTCAATGCTGCTGATATGGCATTAAAACCTAAATAAATAAGTCTTTGACTTACTTTTACTTAGAATTCCTTTTTATATTGAAAATACGTCATTTTGTGTATTTTCTTCCCACTAAATCAATGACATCATTTATGAATTTGGCAATTAAATTATCTTTGGCCCCTCAAAAACAAGAATGTCTTTATGTTGGGGCCTTGGGAAGTCTTACACCATATGTTAAATCTCAAGTAAAAAAAATCTAGGAGTTATCTTTGAAAATATAGCTTAAAGGGGCTAATAATTTTGACCTTAAAATCTTTTTTTAAGGTCAAAAATTTAAAACTGCTTTTATTCTAGCCAAAATAAAACAAAAATACTTTCTCCTGAAGAAAAATATTATCAGACATACTGTGAAAATTGCCTTGCTCTGTTAAACATAATTTGGGAAATATTTAAAAAAAGAAAAAAAAATTCAAAGGGTGGCTATTAATTCTGATTTCAACTGTACATAAAACTCCTCGGTCCCTTAGGTCTTCAAATAAAGTTTTACTACAAATTCCTCAGTCATGACTTAAACTGAAAGGAGATGCTGCTTCACGTTTGTGGAACCAGCTGCCACAGGACATTATGAGTGCTGCTTCTCTCTCTATTTTTAAGTCCAGACATAGGACACATTTTTCACTTACTTTACTAATTAAAGAGTTAAAATCCTGTAATTCTTATAAGCAATTTAGTAGTTTTGATCAGGACTGAGGTTGATGTGCTAAAAAGTATTTATCTGATGTTTTTTATTATATTTATTAATTCAGTGGATGTTTTCATCCCTAACAAAACAAATGGTAGTAAATTTGCCCAGGGTGTACACTGTAAAACCCAAAAAGTTAAGGTAACTCAAACCATTTGAGGAAACTGATTGCAACAAACCATTTAAGTTCAAAAACTAATCCTAGTGAGTACTGTGAACTTAAACCATTTGAGTAAACAAGCAATTTGAGCACAGTAAAACCCAATAAATGAAGAGAACTTAAACCAACTGAGTACTGTAAAACCCAATAAGTCAACTCAAACCGTTTGAGGAAACCGATTGCTACAAACCACTTGAGTTAATCTAATCAGTGTGTACTTTAAACGTGCTCCATTTAAGTTGAAATAATGATGTATTTAATTAACTCATTACCTTCAACACTGAGTTCAAAACTCTTTTCAAATGAGTAGAATTATCTTTCAGTAAATTTTGAGTTAACTACACTCATTTCATTTGATAAAGTTGACTGTTGGGTTTCACAGTGTAATGAGTTATTATAATTTTTTAAAATTTATTTATTTATTATAATTCAAAGCATTTCTCAAAATATGTGTCAAAATAAGACTTGTCACCAAAAATCATTCTGCTATCTGAAACACAGAAAAACATATGGCCAAATTAAGACTTAAAATCACCCCAGAGTGGATGAAAACATCCCCAACAGTACATAAAGGTAAAGTTTTGAGCGAACTATCTCTTTAAACTCAAACAAAAAAGACTTGAACATACTTGAATCACAAGTTTCCAACATGTGAATACAAACTTTACAGGAGATCTTCAATTCAATAATAGTGCATAGTTCAAGGGTATAGAGTATACAGGGTGCAGTTTGAGACACAATTACTGTGGTTTATTTGTTAGCGCAGCACACTAGCTAATTCATCAGCTGTCAACAGATTCTATCAAACAACATGATTTCAAGTCCTGAGTGAAGGACTTTTACATTTTCAGGATCTTACATGAATCATTTAATATCGCCTCTTTGGGTTAAGGCAAGAATTGATTCATGAGGTGCTTTAAAAGGCCAAAACATGATTGGGAGTAAAACCTTGTAAATACTGTTTGGCCGATATGCCTTGTTTCCTGCTTATTGCTGCGGTTTCAATGATTTGGTATGCGTGCTCAGTACGTTCGATGTCAAAAGGTATTCGCGGGCTTAAAGAACTGGATGGCTGTGCCCTTTCGAAGCTATGCTAATTTCCATGGACACACAGAAATGTTTACCGTGTGTAAGGGGAAAGGCGTGCAGCATATGGGGTGATTTTCACAGCTTGTTTGCATCTTGTGTTTTCAGGAAAATCAGGCCGAGGAGGTGAAGGGTGCCAATCCACGATGCCATGATTGGAAATCTGGGCCAAGTGGACAAGATACGAGAGCAGATGAATGAGGTACTGCCATTGAACAGTCATTTTATTTCTTTCCAGCCTGTGGGCCTGTTGTTCATGAGGCACATGCAATCCCATCTGACCCGAGGTGAATCCATCTCTCTTAACCTGCAGCAGTCGAGATGGACGGTCCACGTGGTGACTTTAGTGTATCCCTCTGAAAGCCTGTGTGTCTGCGGCTGTACTCAAATATCACATTAGGAAATGTCAATCAGTTCATCAGCGGCTTTGTCTCTTCTCCGAGCTCTGCTTTCCCCTACTGACTTAATGGTAAAAGCAGAAAATCTGAAATGTCTGACTCGGTTGGCACAGCATCAGGGGGCAATCAGTCACTTTGTGTTACATCACGGATGGCAGGTCAAGTAGAACAGACCCAATAGCTTTACTGACTGCTGGCCAGAGTGGAGTTTCAGCCATCCTTCACCTTGCTAGAAATTGCTTAAATAAACAGTCATACAGACAGTCAGTTAGTTTGAATAATCAGCTGGGAAAATCAAACATGATTTTAGGAAGAGTTAATTCACATGATTCATTTTATTATTCTTTAAAGGGATAGTTCACACAAAATATTCACAAAAATATATACAAAAGCAGTTTATTGAGACAATTGAAAGTTGAGTAAACGATGACCAAAATTTCAATTTGTGGTGAACTATCCATTTTTTATCCATCCATCAATCCATCCATCCATCCATCCATCCACCCACCCACCCACCCACCCATCATAATTAGCATATTTCTATAACCTATTATCATTTAAAAACCTTATGTATTAATTTATACTAAAATTTGGTAATTATAGTGGCTGTAACAATATCTTTCAATGTCAGGAAACCACAGCCTTTCGGTAGTCTACAGAACAAACCATCATTATACAATAACTTGCCTAATTACCCTAACCTGCCTAGTTACCCTAATTAACCTAGTTAAACCTTTACATGTCACTTTAAGCTGTATAGAAGTGTCTTGAAAAATATCTAGTAAAATATTATGTACTGTCATCATGGCAAAGATAAAATAAATCAGTTATTAGAAATGAGTTATTAAAACTATTATGTTTAGAAATGTGTTAAAAAAATCTTCTCTCCGTTAAACAGAAATTGGGGAAAAATAAAGAGGGCGGCTAATAATTCTGGGGGGCTAATAATTCTGACTTCAACTGTAAATGTATAAACATTACATACAAAAGTAGTTTATTCAGCGATTTGAAGGTCTCCTCCATTGATTCTATTTAAACAGAACAGCCTCTGGTCATCAGTCTAATGCTTTTTAAAGCTAATCTTCAATTCTTCCATTGGGAAGAGGCTCTGAATCGAGACCATGTAAACAGTATATAGTACTAAAAACAAAAAAAGTTGTTTTTTTTCATCACACAGAGAAGTGTCCATATCAAGCGGCAACCTCCGATCTCCCTTGTGAAGCTGATACGGAAGTAACTGAAACTAATTCATCAAAATTCCGTTAGTCCTGGCTCCATAATAGAGCACATTTCTATTGACCCCAATGTTAAAATGGCCAACTTTACAGCAGAAAAAAAGGTGTTTACAGCCTGGCACAAAAAAAAAAAGATTTTGGTGTATATAGCTAATAATACCCTTAATGACAACTCGCATGAAGTGAACTACACCTGATTCCGGCTGATTAGCCGCTGAACTCAACATATATATCGTATTTTTGTTTTGTTTTATGTGGCTTCACACAGTCAATAGCCTTTTGTAATTATTTCCTGGAATTATCAGATAATATGGCATGCTGTGTGCACTTATTGTGCCATATCTATATACCATATCTATAGATGTATTTGTTTTAAGATCATTTATCATTTATAGTTTTCTTTAGAACTTGAATGCAATCCAGAATCTGACAGATTAATTAGCTGTAGGCTATAAAACAGTCATCTGAAACGTTGTCATAGTGTTATGCCTGGATTTCATCAGTAGCCTTGCATTTGCTAACACAGACTATATTTGAAGTATTTGGAAGTAATTAGCGTTTTCCTCGTCATAAGGTCATAAGAACAGTGTTTAGTGGCTCAATGTATTACAACAGTGTTTTTAAAAGTCTAAACGCTTTATTGCTATAGTATACAACCAAGCACAAATGGTCAGAAAACAAACGAGTCGCAAGTAATGAAGTATTAAGTGTTTCTCTCAAACAAAAGACTGTCTAAGGTGGTATGCTAAAGGTATGCTAGAAGGCATGTAGCTCTGCTCGAGCTCCGCCTCTTTGCCCTTGTTTGGTAACCCACGGTCGGCACAATGACGCGTAAACAAAATGATGACGGTTGGCCACGCCTACTTGTAGCTTCATTTGCGCTCTTCAGAAACCTATGGATGACGTCACGGATACTACGTCCATATCTTTCACAGTTTATGGTTCAAAAATATGTGCAAAAATAAAAACTAATATTCATGACAGGCCAGTAGCTGGCAACACCACTTTGTACTGTGCGCATACAGTCCTGTTGTCCACTATTGTTGACGAAGTTGTAGAGTACTGAACTTTTAAGCATAATTTAAAGGTTTTTTCCAAGCCCTAAAAATTGCTGTTGTGTAAATGCATTGCCCAGGGCAAGTCACATAAGCATACTTCAGTATTTAAGGTCGCAAAGATATTTTCCTTGGTAATCAAAAGCATGACATGGATTCTGACCATATATATTAAACAGTGAATAACCCCTAAAACTGTTTTTCTATTTTAAACCGTTAGGAATAAAACTCTAAATCTTCAGCTGTAGGTACACGGCAAAAAATTCTGCCGTATTCTTTTGTATCACTTTGTCATTTGTCGGTTATGAGGACGCTGTTAAAACAGATGCCCCCTTTTTTCTTTCATTTTTCTAGCTCTCCGTAGACCAAATATCCTGGTCTGAGGATTTTATTGTGAAATGCCTTGATTGAATTGGTCTGTAGTTCATACACTATAAACCCTGTAAACATCTTTACAGGTCTGCACTGTCAGCATGTGGCCAACATTAAGTAGTAATACCATTGCATCAACTCATAACCTGTTGTGGTAGCCAGGAGATTCACAGTAAAGTTGGACGTTATTAAGAATATTCTGTGTATATTCTGCCAAGGCGTTAAAACGACTCCCAAATATGGAATAAAATAAAATATTTACACATCTTATCAGTCTGTTATTGAATGACTATAATGGCTTTTTTATTGAATAGCTTTAAATAATGTTTATTCTACTATTATTAGTACTATTGTTTCATATGTTTATTATTAATGTTTTTATTAATATTACTGAGTGATTTCCCATGTTCAGTATACAGTATGTGGATTTGAATATGCGTGAAGCTGAATGCTGCTGTTCTTTAGGTAGACAGCATTTGCTTTCTGCATCTCAATAAATTGTTCCACATCATCATAAATAGATTTCATCTCACAGATTTGCATAAGGTCAAGGCTGCAGTTGATGAACTGACCAGAATGCATTGCAAACAATCTTGATTGACAGCCAGCTCCTTGTTGAGTTCACTGCCTGGCACCACAAAGACTTGTAATCATCCGACCTCTCACCTCTCCTTTCTTCTGATGTTTCTGGTAATGAGAATGCATTTTAATGTTGGCATCAAACCTATCAAGCAATAGTTGCAAATATGCTCCGTTCTGCATAATGCAGAATTCTCTCCGTCGCCGCCTCCCGAGTCGTCTCCGATGGTTCATTGTTGCAGCAGCAACACAATGGCGGAAATATGAGTGTCATAAATAAAGGCTGACGAGTCAAAGCTTGGATTGTCGTCTAGCGTGACAAAAGGGTATTATTCTGTTGCAGAGGCTGGGAAAAAAAGTGGAATTATCTGGACCAGGGAAAGAGCTTCTCCGGCCATAAGACTCGCATCCAAGTCTGGTTTCGCAGATAGACTTGTTCCAGCTCATGGCCTGACTGTGCTGAGCATGAAAACAGATGGAGGAATGGAAGAGGTAGAGATAGAGGCCGCAGGGGGAGAGAGAGCGAGATATGACAGGAGCAGTGTGTCCATAAAGGAGAGAGAGAGAGAGCAGACCACTTTGGGCGGTTGGAAAATGTGTGTTTGCTGATGTGAACCCTTGCTGGAGGGCCACGCTCTTCAAAGCTACATAACATTTAACGTCATTTGGCACCAATCATGCGTAGACTGCATTACTGGGTTCCTTTCTCTCTCTAAGGCATTCACGAGGTGAGAAGAAGCTTGTTAAACAGCGAAGAAGCTGGAATTCCATCAGCATTAGACTTTAAAGAGCCTTTTAAAATCACATGTTTGCAACAAAAGCCTCATCGAGTGTTTACAAGCGCTCTGGAAAACACAAAAGTCATGCTTTAAAGAGTTGTCATTGAGCCTGGCAGCATCCCTCTAGAGAGCCCTTGGCATTAGGCCTGTCTTTCCCAAATGGCTTTCCAAACACATTCTAGTACCTGGTCAGAATCTGACTGGACCTTTAGATCTGTAGCTTTTGATACCGATGGAAGTCCTAACTGGCTGCAGGCCTGCCTCTAATTGGCACTGGCAACTCGTTCGTGTAGATCTGTCCAACCCTGTTTCTGAGCTTCAAGATATTTCTCAGTAAATTACCATAAATTACTATTGAAAAGGCCAGCATATGTTGTGTTTTATGCTGCCTTCTTGTGTTATTAAAATCATAAATACACGTTTCCTAGTTGGACATGGGACAGGAATGGATTTCTGACTTGGAAACTTGAAGATCGTTTTGATATTTTTTGAGTTAGGTGGTCCAGGTGGGCCCAAGTGAGTGAGGTTTGCTTGCAAAGCTCGTACATTTCTGGTTCTACTCTCTCCACTATGATAATGATTTTGACTGTTGTTCTGTTCTCTTGGGAATAGGGAAGTAAGATTTACCTGCACAGCTCCTACTAGCTGACTTCTATTACATGGGTCTTCCTAAACCTCACCCCTATCAAGGTTATGGCAGCAGTGGTTGTATTAGCCCCACTTCCAACTTGGACTTCAAATTTTTTAAGACTAGCTATTAGCATCAGTCACCAGTGCTCCCTTTGAGGTAAAGGGAGTCAGATTTACCTTCACAGTTCTTAGCTGACTTCAACTACAATAACTCCCATTCGGGTCATGGCACCAGTGGTAATATACCTGGTTCTAATCTCTCTAATCTGAACAGAATTTGGACTGGTATTTCTGGTATGAGAGATGGGCACTAAGAAGAGCCAAGCAGCTCTTAATAGATGACTTCCATTACATCAATATCCATAGACTTCATTCCTATCTGGGTCACGGCACCAATGTAACTCCTCCATCCCTTCTCCGACTTTTGGGCTGGCCCAACTGGCCTCCATTACATATATTTATGTATATAAGAAGCCTTGTGATGTATATCGTATACATTACGCTGTGAAAAGAACATTTATTGACTGATTTGTTGTAATCTATGGCAAGACCACTATACCCTCAGAAAAAACCACTAGCAGAAACTGAAATATAATTAAAGTTGTCCAATCTACTTAGGCTTTTATTAAGATTTCCCAAAGAAACACAAAGGCATAAGTGAACCTATTGTCCGTCATTGGTCTTATTTGTTGAGCAAAAAGCCCTGACAATTATGATTATGATTTCAAAAGTAATTACAGCTTCTTTGGCCAACTAGGTTCGACCAAACTTCTTGTATCTCCAGTATGTGCTGTGAAAGTTCTCTCTTGTAAGCCGTCGGTTCTTTATTCTTTTGAAGGGAGGATGCACTTCACATCTGTGCATCTTATTTTATCCAGCGAAACTGAGATCCGCAATTATTTGTATGCACGTACGCCTGTCACAAACAAGCGAGTAGCCAGGGGAGAAAGCCAAGAGTGATGTGTGTAACAGCAAATTGATCCTATCTGAAAGGGCTCAGAGAACCTTAACAGAGATCAAAGCTGACACTAAGGCGCTCAGACTGCCAACTGGAAAAGGAGGGGTGATAAAAGAGAGAGAGAGAGGGATGAAAAACTGGGAGTATCTCATCTTGTCTAATTACACATTTCAGACAGCTCATGACCAATTATCCTCCCCTTAGTAGCATCTGCCCTTCTCAATGACCGCCGAGCTGCAGTATGGTAAAAAAGATGCTCCTGAGTTCATGTTTTCCTCTGCGCTCATAAAGGAAGTGTTAGCCATGCTGGGAGGACATCAGCTTTTTGTTTTGTTTTGTTTTGCTTTTTCTTTCCCGGCCTAAAGCATGGGTTTTTTTTTCACCCTCTCAGGTCTGAAGTGCCACAGAGAGGTTCCTTTTTTAATGCTGACTTTCTTTAAGGTGACAGCAGCATTAAATCTGTGGTGGCTTGTTAGCTGTGAGGCAAAATGCAGACCCTTTCCACCATCTCTGTGTTTCAAAGAGCCCTCTAAACCTGGGCTTTTCTCAAAACGATTCTCCCCCCGGGCAGCTTTTTGAAGGCCTGATACACACTGTCTTGGCATCCCATAAAGCTTTTTTACACAGCAGGTAATGTCACAAGGTCACCTCCAGAGGGGGTCGGAGAGGATGTGTGGCCTGTCCTTGCCTGAGGCCACCTGTGGGCCGCTCTCGGGATGCTGGAAGCTGCGGTTGTTCCTGGGCTTCTGCTCTACCCATTAAGGTTTGGAGCTGAATTTCAAACCATGCAGGTGGCACACTGCTATTCTATTAAGGTACCTCATATTTGCTCTGAGCATTTTGAGAGAGTGCCCAGAGCTAAAATATAATTCATGAAACACCCGACTTTGTTCTCAACCCTCTTGGGATGGTGGGTGGATGAATAAAAAGTGTAAACATTGCTGAATTATGACTCAAAAGATAAACATTGAGCTGGCTGGCCTTGTTGTGCCAGTATGAACAGCTTCATTTGAATTCTGTTGGAGGAAAATATTCGTTTTTACAAACTATACCAACTTAATCAACCAGATCTTATGAAGTATTTTACGTATTGTCAGAAAAGTGGCTTATTCATACAGTATGAATTCATACAATTTCATTAATTTGAAAACATTCAGTATTTAACAGGCGGTGTGTCCGTAAAACTCACCCCTAAACCTACGCCTCATTGGGGGACGACCAAATCATGCTAAAATGTATGAATCAGATTGCACAAATGAATAAGACTTAGCCACTAAATCAAAAAAGTTACAAACTGCCATGAAATTGCATTGACATTATAGGAATTTTAAGAAATAGTGACAGCACCTGAAAGAAAAGTGTAACGGAGGCCAGCTAACAAAGGGTTGTGCAGGTAAACCTCACATCTCTGAAGGTGCCTCTAGGGAAAGACACTGGAGGCCATGTTCTTTAGCCTTCTTGTTAAAGCAACTGACTCCCATACAAAGAATTGCCATTTCGATCCCAGCTCAAATCGGGTTGGGTGCAGTAGGACTGGTGGGTTACATGTGGGGGCTCAGGGATAGGGGTGAGGTTTAGGGGGTGAGTGTAATGGAGGCCAGCTAGCGAAGGGTTGTACAAGTAAACCTTACTCCTCTGAACTCTAAAGTACTCTAGCAACAGACGCTAGAGGCCATGGTCTTCATCCTCCTTGTTAGAACAATCGACTAGGGCTGAAGATCTTTGCCCGAAGCCGACGGGACCCGATGGGTTCGGGTTTAATTTCTATAATTTTAGACGGGGTCGGGCTTGGCTTGCGCAGTAAATGAATAGTCATGTTATGCATTTCGATTAGCGCGAGAAAGTAATCAAATCGTTTGTTACAACATTTAAATCCATCCCTGCAAAGGTAAAACAAATGTTAACGGAGAAGTTAAAAAGAGCGAATTTTGACTGTGGCCAGGCCAGCCGCCAGTTCAGATGGAACGGTCATTCTAGCCACCGAGGTATTTCGGCGGTCACTCATACGCTGCGTATTACGGTAGAGCGCTAAACAGCAGTGTATGTACAGCAAGCTGACAGGGAAGATGACGAGGTCACTGGCTACATTGAAACTGCTGTCATGGAAAATTAAATGGATGTTTTTGGTTGGTAGAAGATGAACAAACAATCCTACCCAAAACTTGCAAAATTAGCCAGATCAGAACTATGCATCTCGGCCTGTAGCAGCAGCAGTGAAAGGGTGTTGCTGCTGGACGCACCATCCTGAGTGCAGGACTGCGCTAAAGCAATTTACATAGGATTCAATAATGTTCCTCCACAAAAAACATGTAGCTTAGTCTTGGTGAGTAAAGGGTTTTTAAATTATAAATAAACATTAATTAAACCATAAAATCATAATGTAGACAGAGTATACAGGCTAATGTTGGCATTAGGCTATTCTTTTAATATTCAGCGTCACCGTCGCCTTAAGGCCAGACTGTGAAGAGAAGTGGCGAAACAAATCCTGCAGAGCCTTTATCTTAATTTCATTATTGCCAAATACCCATCATAATTTATAATTTATTTTAATTTAATTTGTTAAGAAAGACTTCTTTTCATTGGTGTGTTGGCCAATTTAAAGGCTAAGTGTATTTAACTAGGTCTATTTAGAGTGCTGAGATGTTACGATGTTACAGAGGACTTATTTTATTTCTTTATTCCAACTTCCAAGTGGCATGTAGCCAATGTTTGTTACGAATAAATTATGTTAAAACATATAAATGACTCCTTCTTGAAAAAAGGCGAAAGAGCTGTGTGCAGGTGCACATTTGAATAATGTTATAAAGGGTTCGGGTTTTTAAAAAGCTGTCAATCAAAATGTACCTGTCGGGCTCGGGCCGAACTCTGTCGGGTTTGCGACCTATCGGGCCTAATTTTTATGGCCCGATTACAGCTCTACAATCGACTCCCATACAAAGAATTGCCAGGTCGATCCTATCTTAGATTGGGTTGGGTGTAGTATGACTGGTGGGTTACATGTGGGGGCTCGTCCAGGATGGGAGTGAGGTTTAGGGAGGTAAGTGTAACAGAGGCCAGCTAGCGAAGGGTTGTGCAGGTAAACCTCACTCCTCTGACCTCCAAAGGTGTTCTAGCGGCAGACGCTAGAGGCCATGGTCTTTAGCCTCCTTGTTAGAGCAATCGTCTCCCATACAAAGAATCGCCAGTTCAATCCCAGGTCAGATCGGGTTGGGTGCAGTAGGATCAGTGGGTTACAAAAACTTTCAGCTACAAAACTACACATGTACTACATGTACAGTAGTCAACATTTAACGTGTATAAAAAAAAGTAAAAATCTAAATTGTCCTAAGACAATAATGGGTGTCGTTCAATAGTTTTATTTCATAAACTTTTTTTTTTTTTTTGATCCACTTCAAAAGTTGACTTATGTAGTTATGACATATCGTTGAAAAAAATTAAGAAGTCTTTAAAGTAACCATTTATATGCTACTTTTATGCCACTGACTTTGTGTTTTTGTGTAATAAGGTAATAAATAATAAACAAATTAGTTATAATTATTGTTCTTATTAATGGTCAATGGGGTGACACGGTGGCTCAGTGGTTAGCACTGTTGCCTCAC
Source organism: Danio kyathit (assembly GCA_903798195.1). Taxonomy (NCBI): domain Eukaryota; kingdom Metazoa; phylum Chordata; class Actinopteri; order Cypriniformes; family Danionidae; genus Danio; species Danio kyathit. The sequence continues at coordinate 19,274,814 of LR812539.1, read as the reverse complement.
AGCAAGAAGGTCACTGGTTCAAGTCCCGGCTGGTTCAGTTGGCATTTCTGTGTGGAGTTTGCATGTTCTCCCTGTGTTCGAGTGGGTTTCCTCCGGGTGCTCCAGTTGCCCCCACAGTCCAAAGATAAGCGGAATAGGTGAATTGAATAAAACTAAATTGGTTGTAGTGTATGTGTGTGACTGAGTGTGTTTGAATGTTTCCTAGTACTGGGTTTGCAGCTGGAAGGGCATCCGCTGTGTAAAACATATGCTGTATAAGTGGACGGTTCATTCCGCTGTGGTGACCCCTGATGAATAAAGGGACTAAGCCAAAGAAAAATGAATGAATGAAATGGTCAATTAATTTCTACTAGAAATGTTATTATAATTTAGTAATTTATTCTACTATGAGAACTTTTTTTATAAGACATTTTCTATTGGTATGCTTCCATATTTTTCACCATGTTGTTTTTATATTTGACAGCTACTTGATGTCAGGAAATCATGCGGGAAAATGTTCCACCGTTAGATGTGTAAAACACAGGGTTAAATCTACTTTAAAATAGTGTGTTTTGCTGTTTCCCGTGTTCTTGCACCCGCTGTGTTGACCTCCCTCTACAGTCTTCCAGTTCTAAAAAAACTCCAAAACATGCACTGCATCTAAATTAATTTGGACAAATGTATTCAGTTTTTTTCCTTGGCGTCAGCAAAAGCGTTCCAGAAGGCTCAGATTAGGGCGTTAGGCCCAGGCTTAGCCCTGGAGCTGTGGATGCTCTCGTAAGTTTAGATAAACTGAAGGCTGGATCTGCTGGCTTCAGTAGGAGAGATCAGCCAGATGCACGAGAGTGTCTGTCCATCAAAAAGCAGACCTTTCCCACACAGCGACAGGCTCTAGTGAACCAGACAATTGCAATGTAGCCATGTGAGAATAGGGCAAGATGGAGTCACAATCAGCCACTGAAGTTGTTCGAGAAAGCACCATGCCTCTGCTTGAAATGTAGAAGATCTCTAACAACCAGCCAGTCAGAAAGAAACGACTTTGCATTACAGCATACACCCACTCGCGGCGCCTACCATCACTCAAGGTCGAAGATGGGAGGAAGTCAGGGTGCAAATAACCATCTTTATAGCGGACAGACCCTTACGTATCTAAGTGCAAATGATTATTAGTGTAGAGCCATTTTTAGGAGCACTTCAGGATATGTTGACTTACTACATCCCCAACTGGTGCTACAATGTTTTTTCTTCCTTTTCTCCCAGATTAGAAAACTGCTCATGAAGCATTTTTTGGAAATTCTCTTCTTTTCTTTTTCCGTGGCATCCTTTACTTATCTTTACTTACAGATAACGTTACTTATCTTCTCAGGCTCTGTGTCAGCTCTTTGGTCCGTCAGCATCTTTACGTTCATATAATCTGCTGCACTGTATAGCGGGCTTCAGCCCTTTAGCTGTGTTATTAAACCTCTGTCCTTCAGGGTGGAGGGAATGAAGTGCTTTTTTGATGGAGCGTTGGAGAATCGGACCCCTCCTTCCACTTCTTGTAGATGTGCCGAGGGTAAAAGGTTGGCTGACATGGGCTTGCACGTGTGATGCATCTCTCGAAGCTCTCGCTGGGTCAGCATGTAGCTTAAACCACCAAGCAAGCTTGTGGTTACGTTGCACTTGCAGCCCAGCCTGACAGTGATTTCACTTAACGTTCCTGCTCAGGCTGATAGAAAAAAATGTGACTCTCGACATCAAAACCTTCAGTTGCAGGAACTGCCAATGTATTTTCTGAGTTAAAATGATTGATTTAGATTTTATGTCTAAAATCTTTAGAATATTGAATAAAGATCATGTTCCATGGAGACATTTTGTAAGTTTCCTAACATGCATGTATCAAAATTACATTTATTAGTAGTAATATATGCATTGTTAACTTGGACCCCAATTCAATTTTTTTAACCCTACTCCTTCCCCTTGGCCCTTGAAACAGAGTGTGAAAGGGAAGGGCTTCAAAATTTACCCCTAATGCGTGTGAACATTTTGAGTTTACTCACTTCATTCCTGCGTGAAATCCACCTCATTTGCACTTCAAATTCACAACACAATAGACGCAGAATAAAAAGCAGTTTACTCCCATGTGCCTGGTTCCTTTCGCCTAAACACAACGCAGAGTAAAGCGAGGACCAGTCACAATTGCATGCGTCTCTAGGAATGCATGCTAATACCAGGAATATACTGTACATAACCAATGGTTACTGACACATTTACCCAAGAGATTGTGCTGCTCAGGGTGGTACTGACCCATATCAGATCGACATTTGATCCATCCAAACAGCAGAGAACTTCTTGTAGAGAACAGAATCCTGAAATATTATAAAATTGCAAGAATAAGAAGTAATAAGATCATGATGGATGAGCTCTAATCTTCAAGTTGTGGGCTTTTATTCTATTGTGAATGTTAAATGCAAAAGCTGCTGATAAATCCAATCCAAGCACAGTCACTTTTTAAAGCAGTCTATGATTGGGTAATATCTTCTGTATCCACTTTACATAGCTGAGGTCCAGTTTTTAGGCTGAAATTCTTAATATTTAAAAATAAAATGTCTATCATCATTAGACATGTTTCCATACACCTATATATATATATCTATATATCTATATCTATATCTATATATATATATATATATATATATATATATATATATATATATATATATATATATATATATATATATATATATATATATATATATAGGTAATTTAAACACCAGTGCATTTTGAATGTGCATAAAAACTTATACTTACCCTTATAAAACTTAAACTGAATAGGATAAACTTTTGATCCAATAGGAAATCAATTGAAACACATTTACTGAATAAAAAGTCAGTAAAAGTCACATGATTTAGCTTTAACTAAATGTACTATCAGAATTTCAAAATCAGTCAGGCAATAAATTGACTCGTTTTTTTTTCATTTAAAGATGTTTACTGAATTTTCAAGCAGCATAACAATAAACTTCGGTCAAAAGACTGTGTTGCTCCGTCTTTTTTTCTTTCACTTTCTAATTCGTAATATGACTTAAAACAGTCCAATAAGGGCAGAGCAAACCATTACAAACAAAAGAGTAGGGGTGAAATCAACAAAAGTACACAACTAAACATATAAACATGTGTAAACTGTACATGAATCAGAGCACTATTAGGAAATTACATTTAAGTCAAATTATGGCTTTTACACAGATCATGAAATAACAAAATTGCATGATGGAACAGCATTAATGGTCAAACCAGAGGACCTACCACATAGTAAAACATCTGAAATGTTGTTTTGATCATTCTAAAATCTTATAACACCCCACCTTCATCAAAGTGGGTCAGTATTATTACCTCACAAAAGAGTGGTCTCACGCCTCCTTCGAGCTCATTGCTTTTTGTCTTCATCTTCTGAGATGCAAGTAATTTATTAAGCAGCCCAAGAAAAAAATGGCACACAATGTCTTCTCCAACAGCTAATTCCTTATATATAAATATTGGCTGATATATTATCATGAAGTGATAATTTTGTTCTCTTTGACTCATTGGATAGAAATGGTTCTTTATTCTCAAATGTTTTTTATTTTTTTGTGACATTTCAGTTCTGTAAAGAAGTTTTATTTGCATCTGTGAATGGAAACATAACTAGTGACGTGTTCAGCAGTTTTAGGACACAACCATATCACCAAATGGTTACCTAGCAAAGCTAAGCAGGGTTAAGCCTGGTCAGTACCTAGATGGGAGACCTCTTGGTGAAAAAGAGGTTGTTGTTGGAAGTGGTGTTAGTAAAGCCAATCAAGAGTGTTGTAATATGTGTGGGTCCTGATGCCCCAGTTACAGGGATAATATACTGTACTGTTAAAAAACATTTCTTCAGATGAGAGTATAAACTGAGGTCCCGACTCTTTGTGGTCAGAGTATTAGTGTAACCATGGTGTGTCCTGGCCAAATTCACATGATTGGGTTTAGTCATGCTGGTTAGCATTACACATTTATATTTTCAGTTTAGGATCTGTGGGACCTGATGCCCCAGTATAGTGACGCGGACAATATACTGTTCTTTAAAAAAACATTTCTTCAGATGAGAGTATAAACTGAGTTCTTGACTCTCTGTGGTCTGAGTAGGAGTGTAACCATGGTGTCCTGGCCAAATTCACATGATTGGGTTTAATTATGATGGTTAACATTACACATTTATATTTTCAGTTTAGGCAAAATGTTTAGTTTATAATTAATTCAGCCAAAACCTAATATGCTGTTTTTAATCAATCAAAAGTGGCATCCCTTTATTATCTCTTGAATTCCAAAATAATGCACTTAAATTTGAGAGTAGGCACCAAGGTCCACTGAGTTTTCCCCCATGGTCCACTCACTGCAAAATTTTTGGCTTCAACACTGGTGCTTGCCTGTAATAACCCACCAAAACAATCATTCAGTCCAGGGCCAAAAAAATGTCTTGCTGAAATATTTAACTCTGCCCTCCTTAAGACTTCTGTTTCAGCTCAGAGTGTTCTTGTATGTAGGCATCACTCGCATTGTGTTATGAAAGATTAATTATGATACTGTAAGTATGAGCTGGATCAGAGTTTATACAATGTTCTGTCAAGTTCTGTCAGTTTCTGTCTCAAATATTTTTTTCAGTATTCTAGAAAATACATGTGTGTGCTATCATTCAATCACACGCCTTACAGTGTTCTGAGTTTTGCATAATTCAGAATTGCTTTTAAATTCAATGAATTTGTATTGAAGCCACAAACAAGATACGTAATTGTTATTCAAATAATAATAATAATAATAAAATAAATTCAGACAGCATAGTCTTATCAAATTTGTATAACTATGATTTTTAACTAGGCATTGAAACTTTGAATGTCTAAACCTTTTAGAATTTTGAAGGTGTTATAGATTACGGTATAACAACAACTGAATAATGAACTCAAATTGTGTCATTAATTTCATTGTAAACTCTGAAATCTGAATTCAATTCAAAATATACAAGTGAAACGTGTGTCGTGTCATCAGTAATGAGATAAATTATAGTCTTCCAGATTCTAAGCTTTTTCTAAATCATCTGAAGACTTGGAAATGTAACATACAAGCAACATAAAAGTACTTTGACTGTTTAAAGTGTAAAGCAATGATATTGTTACATTTTTTACAATTCAAAATAAGTGGTTTCATTTTGAATATATTTATGTTGGGTTGACAATGACAACATACAGCAGAAATCCTATGTAAGCTGCTGCTGCTGCTGCTTCTGAAATTATACTTTTGACTAGTTATGACCACTGTATTCTAACCCTGTATATCTCCGTTAACTGTTTAGATTGCTGGTTTTCATTCACCCACTTAAAAAAAAATAATAATAATCTAGATAACTAGCTTACAATATCCTATGTCATGTTACTATTGTGTTAATCATGCTGAAACATGTTAGCAGTATGTTAAAATATTCTAGAATGAGGCTAGCAGTATGTTAAAATGTTGCAGACATATCAAGAAAATGCTAATTCATTGTTAACCATGTGCTTACCACATCAACAATGTTTAAAACATGTTGGCAACAACTTGCTAATCTATGTTAGCAGTATGTTAAAATATTCTAGAAATATGCTAGCAGTATGTTAAAATATGTTGCAGACATGCCATTATAATGCTAATTTGTTAGCAATGTCGTCACCTTGGAATTATAAGGCTCTATCTGCGTTCTGAATGATTTTGAGATATTAAGCTTCAAAGTTTTTGCATTCCATAGCAAACAGTATGGCTGCGTCCGAAACCGCCTACTACTCAGTAGGTACTGCGTTTGAATTTAAACGTACTACTCGGCCGTTAGAAAAGTACGTTCTATACAGTATGAATGGAAGAAGTATGAATGGAATTCGGATGTACTACATCCGCCATTTTGTCATGGTCACGTGACCTACCTGCGTCAGTTGCGTCGCTTCACTTCCATTCATGAATTCTCTCGCGGGGCATCATGGGATAGCGCAGCGTGCATGGGATGCGCACTTCAGAATCTCGCCGGAAGTAGTAAGTCATCCGGGTACTTCTCGCATACTGATTTTCCAATTCTATGAATTCGGACATACTACTCGCCTCGCAAAATGATTTTAGTGTACTGTATAGTATGGAGGTATGCGGTTTCGGACGCAGCCTATGTGTGTAACATTTGTTTTTTTTTAAATAAAAAGTTTTAAAATGTAAACAACTTATAAAAAACATCCCATAATGTAAATAAGTTGTCATTTAATAAGAATATGTCAATAACTCAATTTTGACAAAAACGTCAGATAGAACCTTATAATTGTAAGGTGACGATGTGCTTACCATGTCAACAATTTTTAAAACATGTTAGCTACAACTTGCTAATTTATGTTACTATTGTTAAACCGGTTAGAAACATGTTAGCAACATGCTAATACTGTTAACATGCCAATACATTAAAAATGTGCAATAATGTTTAACGTTATACATGCTAGAAACATGGAAGCAGTAACAAGCTAATTGACTTCCTCTGATTTTCCTGAGTTTACTTACAGACTTTCAAATTTTAAGCTTTTTTTGCAATTTATTAATGCGATTCAAAGCTGTATTTTCAGCTCATTACCCCAGGCTTCAGTCTCACTTTATCATTCAGAAATACTACAGGAATGGATTCTTCTGTGATCGTCAAACATTTCTGATTATCGAGAAAAAGTAACATAGGAAAATGTGTTCATGTTACAACCCTGCTACAAGAAAACATGCATGAAGTAAACAAAACAAATGACAAAAAGGCAGTACATTTAGTAAACAAAGTATAGTAGCATTGCAAACAAAAAGCTATTTCATCCCGGACGAGCCCCCAGTTTTTGTTACATGATAGTTTATAGAAACATATAAAATCATATCATAATTAATGTAAAAAAAGCAGTGAAACAAAAGCACAGTTAAATACAGTTTTAATCTATTTAAAACAAATAATTATAATAAATAAATAATCAAATACCATCAAATCAGTTTGATGTCAAACTCCCCATCAATAGCTGTGCCTGTAAAAATTGCAAGTCACTTGGGATGAAACGTGTGAAAATGCCTCACTGAAAGAAAATCCATTTAGAAAAAAGGATCAGACCATTAGCCAATAACAGATAGAACCTTATTTGACAGACTCTGTGATTGACGATAACCTTACTTGGACTTTTCTCCTCGAAGTAAGGTCACCTAACTCTTTTACCTGTGAAGACCACTGGGACAAGGGGAAACTCATAGTTTCGTGGGGAGGTGACGTATGGTGCTACTTTTGATGACTGAGTTCACTAGCTCTGACAAGCCTGAAACAGAGAAAAAGCTTCTCTCCGCAGCGGGCCAAGCCCTGCCCTTTAAAGGTCTCGATCGGTTTTTAAAATTTATAAGAGCACTGGGGCATGAGCCTCAGGTTCAGATTTCTGAATGCAGCGCTGCGCCTGTTCAATGTTCCTCTCTCCCGCTTGGCGAAGCTTATTAGTGACACTGGTGCAATGCCCAGCACTTCAACCCTTCCCCCTCATATCTGTCTGAGTAAAAGCCTCCGTGGTCCAACACTATCTCTACTGCAAACAAGCTTTCATATATGAGCTCAGAGCCATAAATAGGACATGATAGATAAAAGAATGTCATCACTGACACCAGTGTTCAGAGCGGTGAAGGAGATGATGTTGACTGAACCAAAGGAGAGATTCTTAATACTGCATATTCATTTTGTTCTCATTAGTAGCTTTATAGAGTTTTATTCAAGTTGACATGAAGTTGGGCTAGTTTGTATTTTCCTGAATTTTAGAATAAATATAGGGTGAGGCAGATTGGAAATGTCGTAGCAAATTGAAGTTTTTTGTTTTGTTTGTTTTTGAAAACATATTGATTACAAAAAGCTGCCAGAGAGAATTTTATGGGATTGTACAATCACATTTTACATTTTTGGTGTCACTCAGATTGTTCTTAAATAAATTCTATTATTTTTAATTTTAGAATTATCAAAAAACCTTAAATGTCTCTAAAAGAGTAAATAAATTAACCCAAACTTTTCAATTATATGTTAAATTCCTTAAATGTATGTGATAATTGTACTATAAATGTGTGTATATACAGTACACTCACTGGCACTCACTTTACTTTATGTACACTTTACTAGTACTTTTGCCTTCAGAACTGCCTTAATCTTTCGTGGCATAGATTCAACAAGGTACTAGAAATATTCCTCAGAGATTTTGTTCCATATTGACATGATAGCATGGAGCAACTGCTGCAGATTTGACACCTGCACATCCATAATGCGAATCTTCCGTTCTACCACATCCCAAAGGTGCTCAATTGGATTGAGCTCTGGTTACTGTGGAGGCCATTTGAGTACAGTGAACTCATGGTCATGTTCAAGAAACTAGTCTGAGATGATTCACACTTTATGACATGGCACATTATCCTGCTAGAATTACAGTAGGTTTGACGTGTTGTGCATTCAGAGATGCTCTTTTGCACACCTCAGTTGTAACGAGTGGTTATTTTCGAGTTACTGTTGCCTTTCTTGAACAAGTCTGGCCATTCACCTCTGACTTCTGGCATCAACAAGGCATTTGCGCTCACAGAACTGCCGCTCATTGGATATTTTCTGGATATGGTTGTGCTAACCCTAGATATGGTTGTGCGTAAAAATCCAAGTAGATCAGCAGTTTCTGAAAAACTCAGAGCAGCCTGTCTGGCACCAACAACCATGTCATGTTCAAAGTCACTTAAATCACCTTTCTTCCCCATTCTGATGCTCAGTTTGAACTGCAGCACATCGTCTTGACCATGTCTACATGCCTAAATACATTGAGTTGCTGCCATGTGATTGGCTGATTAGAAATTTGCATTAATGAGCAGTTGGACAGGTGTACCTAATAAAGTGGCCGATGAGTGTTGCTATGATTTTTTTGCTGTTGTTTCTTTATGTATGGGTTCAGTAAAGTATTGTCTGAAAAGATCCCTACAGTAGTACAATTGTTTAACAAAATAGCATTAGCCTACTGACATGCTAATGGCAAACTCTACAAAAACACATTAAGTCCACATACAGTTGAAACCAGAAGTTTACATACACTGTATAAAAAGGCACATAACCATTAATAAAAGAAAAAGTCAGATGTTAATGTGACTAAACGTTTTCTCTTTTAGGTAAGTTAGGATTATCAAATTTGTTTCTGTTATGCTCAATAGCAGAATAATGAGAGAGAGATTTTTTGAGAAATTATAACTTTTCGTGAAAGTCAAGTTTACATACAATAAGATTATTATGCCTCTGAAAAAGCTCAGATGAGGGTGTCAAGGTTTTGGAGGATTCTGGTTGACTAATTGACAACATTTGAGTTAATTGGAGGCACAACTGTAGAATAGTATTTAAGGAAAACCTCAAACACACTGCTTCCTTGTGTGACAACATGGTAAAATCAACAAGCCAGATTTAACAAAAAAGCCAGATTACAATTTGCTAAATTACACTGGGAAAAAGAATAATTTTTGGAGACATGTCCTGTGGTCTGATGGAACTAAGATTGAACGGTTTGGCCATAATGACCAGTGTTACATTTGGAGGATAAAGGGGAAAGCTTACATGCCAAGGAACACCATCCCAAATGTGAAGTATGGGTGCGGCAGCATCATGTTGTGGGGCTGTTTTGCTGCAGGAGGGACTGGTCCACTTCACAGCATAGATGGCATCATGAAGAAAGAACATTATGTAGAAATACTGAAGCAACATCTCAAGTCATCAGCCGGGAAATTAAAACTTGACCACAAATGGGTCTTCCAAACAGACCATGACCCTAAGCATGCTGCCAAATTAGTTAAAATGTGCATTAAGGACAACAGAGTGAATGTTTTGGAGTGGGCATCACAAAGCCCTGCTCAATCCTATAGAAAATTTCCGGGCAGAGTTGAAAAAGCTTGTGCGAGCAAGACAGCCAACAAATCTGACCCAGTTACACCAATTCTGTCAGAAGGAATGGGCCAAAATTCCTTCAAACTATTGTGAGAAGCTTGTGGAAGGATACTCAAAACATTTGACCAAAATTATACAGTTTAAAATCAAAGCTAAAATAATACCAAGGAAATGTGTAAACTTTTGACTGTCTAGAAATTAATAAGTTCTCAAAAAAATTCTCTCATTATTCTGGCATTTAGCAAATGTAAACGATTTAGGTAATCCTAACGGACCTAAAATAATAAACGTTTAGTATGATTTACCATCAGACATTTTTTTAAAAATGGTTATGTTCCTTTTTTTAGAGTGTATGTAAACTTCTGGTTTCAAATATATATACTGTATATCTTTTTAAACCACAAACAGTTGCCTAGAATGTCAAAAACATTACATGATGTTTTATTTCACCGCCTTTAAAATGGCCTACCTAATAGACACCAAGTCAGCTCGCTAGCAGTTTGGAACAGAGCCACTGTCTTCAACAATAAAGCTCACTTTACAGACAACAAACAAATTGATTGGCTGTCCCGACGCTTTAATGTTTGCATTTAAGGCGCCGTTCAAATTATTAGCTCTTTTGAATTCGCCGGCACCCCTGCATCAGTGCTCGGTCTAATATTTTCACGCTTGTGTGGATTTTCACTGAACGCTCGTCCTCCCCCTTCTCTCTTCCTCTGTATCTCTCTCCATTTTCTCCCTCCAGCAGATAAACGTACTCCTCAGGCTTGCTCCTGCCACAAAGCATTCTGTAATAGTCTAATTGTGGCTAATGGTTTGTGCAGCTAATTAAAGTGTATGAATTACAGTAATCAGTCAGACACGTTGAGGCTCGCATCTCTTTGCTCCTCCAGGCGTGGAGGGGCAGAAAAGAGAGACAGAGAGAGAGAGCGAGAAATGACCAAACAGGAGGAAGAGGAGGAGGAGAAGGAAAGCTTTGTGGGAAGTTGATAGGTTTATCTGGGTTGAACATAATTAAGAACTTTTCTTCCATGGTAGAAATGGTGCCACTGAAACAATATTTACCTTTCGGATGCTCCATGCTGGCAGTCGGTGGCCTGATGAACGGATCAGCAGGCTTGTGTCGCTTATGCCTACAGCGCTTCAAGCGAATCAATGCAAGCGAAACAAACACACGAGACACAAAAATAATAACAGCTAGAGGGGAGCTAAGGTTTTTTATAATGTACTGTAATAGAAAGTATGGTAACACTTTATAATAACTACACACTATCAATCATTTGTTAAGCATTAGCATCTAGTGAATTCTTTATCTGTTAATCATTAACTCTACATTAATAAGCGTTAGTAAGCAGTTTATAACTGCAGCTACAAATCATCTATTCTTGACTTACAACCACATTTATAATGTGCTTAATAATTGTACTTTCATACTTTGGTAATGATTTACTTTTCATTACTAAATTAAGAATTGCATTATTAACAAACCAGTTGTATTTAAGAGTAGTCGATGGTTTTTAAGATCATTCAGAATGAGTTAGTAAATGATTAATAAACTATTGAAATCAACGTTTATAATTCTTATTATTCAGGCATATATTAATAGTTAATTTGTATGTTAATAAATGCTTTATTAACTCAACTTCATGCAGTTTTGGGACCTAATCTAAAGTGAGGACTATTTATGCTTTATAAATCCCTTATAAATGACAATTAAAGGCTCAGTATGAACAATAATCATTGCAATCTTCAATCTAAAAAGTAAAATTACTGTAAAGTTTAAACATTGCTGAATAACAGGAGTGTCAAAATACGACATAAAATTTGATAAAACAACAACAATATAACAATATAATAAGATGCAATGTTTAAACTGTACAGTAATTTTATTTTAGATAAGGTTGCAAAGAATATATATATTTTTTTAAATACAGTTTTATTTGTGTATCTTAAAACGAATAGAAATGAATAATGTCGTTTGTGTTCTTTTTTCCGGTTTAGAATTTAACTGAGCCTTTAATTGTCATTTATAAGGGATTTATAAAGCATAAATAGTCCTCACTTTAGATTAGGTCACAAAACTGGATGAAATTGAGTTAATAAAGCATTTATTAACATACAAATTAACTATTAATATATGCCTGAATAATAATAAATAATAGATTTATAAATGCTAATTTTAATAGTTTATTAATCATTTACTAACTCATTCTGAATGATATTAAAAAAACACCAACTATGCTTAAATAACTGGTTTGTAAATAATGCAATATTTAATTTAGTATTGAAAAATAAATCATTAACAAAGTATGAAAGTACAATTATTAAGCACATTATAAATGTGGTTGTAAGTCAAGAATAGAGCATTTGTAGCTGCAGTTGTAAACTGCTTACTAACGTCTGTTTATGTAGAGTTAATGATTAACAGATAATGAATTAACTATATGCTAATCATTAATAAATGGTTCATAGTGTGTAGTTATTATAAAGTGTTACCGAAAGGATTTGTGTGTATGTATGCATATACCATTCGAAAGTCACTTATGCTCACCAAAGATGCATTTATTTGATCCCAAATACAGGAATATTGTGAAAATGTATGCCATTTTTTTAAAAACATATGTTTGCTAATTAAATATATTTTAAATTTAAAGTTAAATATTTTTAGCAGCAATTTATCCAGAATTTTTACAGAAATTAGGAAGACAAAGTTTAGATTAGTTAGCACACCAGCATTAGTTTTTGTCTATTTTTGTAAACTTTCTTTGCAGATTCATTAATTCCAAATTTCATCTCCCTGTCCTAGCTATTTCAATTTGTTTCTGTTTTTTTTTTCTTTTTTTTCTTTTTTCTTCAGATTTTCTGAATCGGTTTTTATAACCAGGTTGTAACATGAATTGGGGGCTCGACCGGAACAAAACTGGCATTTTTTTTGCAATGCTACAGTAGTTTGTTTACTAAATGCTTTTGTTTCACTGCTTTTGTGGCTCAATTGTGATATGTTATTTCAGATTTTCTGAACAGGTTTCTACAAACTGGGTTGTAAGAACGGGGGCTTGTCCGGGATGAAACGGCTTTTGTTTGCAATGCTACTGTAGTTTGTTTACTAAATGCTTTTGTGGCTCAAATGTTATATGTTTTTTTCAAATTTTCAGAACAGGTTTCTTTGGGGGCTTGTCCAGGAAAAAAAACAGCATTTTTTGCAATGCTACTGTAGTTTGTTTACTAAATGCTTTAGTTTCACTGCTTTTTGGGGTCAATTGTGATCTGTTTTTCAGATTTTTCTTAACAGATTTTCATAAACTGGCATGTAAGAACTGGGGGCTCGTCAGGGATGAAATGGCTTTTGTTTGCAATGCTGCTGTAGTTTGTTTGCTAAATGCTTTTGTTGTGCTCCTTTTGTGGGTTAATTGCTATCTTTTAAAAATTTTTAGAAACGGTTTCTTTAAACTGGGTTGTAACATGAATTGGGGGCTCGTCCGGGACAAAACCGACATTTTTTTGCAATGCTACTGTAGCTTGATTACTAAAGGCTTTTGTTCCACTGCTTTTTAGGGGTCAATTGTGATATGTTTTTTTTTTCCTTCAGATTTTTTTAACAGGTTTTTACAAACTGTCATGTAAGAACTGAGGGCTCGCCTGGCATGAAACTGCTTTTGTTTGCAATGCTGCTGTAGTTTGTTTACTAAATGCTTTTGTTTTACTGCTTTATGGGGTCAATTGTGATTGTTTTTTCAGATTTTCTGAACAGGTTTCTACAAACTGGGTTGTAAGAACTGGGGGCTCGTCCGGGATGAAACCGCTTTTGTTTGCAAGGCTACTTTAGTTAATTTACTAAATGGTTTTTTTGCGCTGCTTTTGTAGCTCAATTGTTACATGTTTTTCAAATTTCAGAACAGGTTTCTATGAACTGGGTTGTACGTGAATTAGGCGCTTGTTCGGGACTGTAGTTTACTAAATGCTTTAGTTTGGGGGTCAATTGTAATATGTTTTTCAGATTTCTTTGAATAGGTTTTTTTAAACTGATATGTAAGAACTGTAGGGCTTGTCTGAGATGAAATTTGTTTTTCAAAACAGGTTTCTATAAACTGGGTTGTAACATGAATTGGGGGCTTGTTTGGGATAAAACCAGCATATTTTTTTCTTTTTTGCAATGCTACTGTAGTTTGTCTACTAAATGCTTTTCTTTCACTGCTTTTTTGGGGTCAATTGTGATGTTTTTTTATCCAGAAATCTGGGTTTTAACATAAATTGGGGGCTCGTCCGGAATGAAACAGCTTTTGTTTGCAATGCTACTGTAGTTAACTAAATGCTTTAGTTTCACTGCTTTTTGGGGTCAATTGTTATGTTTTTCACATTTTCAGAACAAGTTTCTATAAACTGGGTTGTAACATGAATTGTACTGATTTTTTATCTATTGTTTTTGCCTGGGTTAGGGTTAGGGTTTTCTTGTAGCAAACAGGGTCATAACATACATTCGGGACTCTTTCAGAATGAAAGTGCATTTTACTATGCTACTTTTCCAGATAGCATGCTCCGTTTATCATTAACTGGTTGTAATGCACTGCTTCTTTTGCAAAATATTTTGTTTGCTTAATGTATTAATGCATTGTTGCTTTGTTTTTTTGTGCCTTGCCTTATAATATAAATGCAATGCCACTTAAGTCTTTTAAAAATGCTTTTGATGCAGTGTCACTTATTTCTTGCTGATTGGTTGGTATATTGATTGATTAATTGATTGACTGATAGCATGCCTTGTTGAAATTACACTTTTTGGCCATTCTTTTGTGTGATCACTTTTGTATTGGCAGAGGGTTTATGTGGCAGATTTCCAGAATTGTATGCCTAATTGTATTTTACAGTAGGCTTTGTCAGTATTTTTTGTAGTACTTTGTTTTTGTCCTGACCTTTAATAAACTTTTAGAAACTAGAGATTGATTATGGTATCCCTAAAACTGACATTACCACACATTTTTTGTCTGCATTACTAAATAAAAAATTGTTCTCCAGTAAACTTTTTGCTTTCGTATATGTGATATGGTCAGCTTAACTTGTCTAAAAAATAATGTGTTGATAAATTTCACGGGAATTTAAACTTGAGCTTAAGCTATTGCAAAAATTTGGGTCATAAACTAATTGATTACATGTGAAATATTCTTACATATACAAAATATATTTGTATTTATTTACATGCATGCTAATCATCACCTACAGTATATATAAACATCATATGTCCAAGTTTTAAATTTCTTACCTCCAAATACCAGTTTTTAGTTATTATTATAATGCAATAAATCCCTGTTCATAGCAGTGATGTGAATTAAACCTGTTGAATATCTATTCTGTTCTTTTATTTTAAAGGCTCTACCCCTTTGTCTCTTTCTTTCTTTCATTTCCTGCACTTGTCATAATTCCACTGGGTTTTTTAAGGTAAAACTGCACTTTCATTTCACGTCATACAGTCAGTCAAGAGTCTAAAATGTAGGAAAGGGCATCAGGGATAAGCACTTTTGAAATGTAAAGGTTTAAATCCCATTAAAACAGGGCCAAAACGACAAGAAAATGAGTTGATTGATGTGATTACATTTCCATTATGTTGCTGGTTTTGCCTAAAAGGCCATGTAGGATCTGTTTCTGTGAGACAAGGAGCTGAGACACTGATTAATTAGATATGCTAAGCTTCTCACCATTAGAAATGTTAAGCCCCCTTCCATATAAAGGACATAGACCGAGTCCATTCCTTAACCGCCCATTTACAGGGCTTTCATAGACATGTTATTGCGTGTCATCTCCTGATAACATTATTAAATGTCTCAGTAAATCCGCAGTTAAGTTACAATCTCATATAAGTGTGGATGAATTTGACAGGTGTTCGCACTCGTGGCATGTATGTGGTAGGTTTGCCCTCTAATAAAATTTTTGCAGATATGTTGAAAATAAATTAAACGAAAAAGGGTCTGTGTTCTTATTTTATTTATTTATATAATCGATTTACTTAAATACTTTTTGTGTTTGGTTTTATACAAAAAATGCCAAAATTATTGGACATGCTAATGCGTAAATGTTTGAAATTTATTGAGAGATGCTATATATGCTATAGAGATTAATATTTATTTACATTTTATGTATTTATGTATGCGTGTATGTTTGAACAGATACTGTTGATTATGTTTAATAATTACTTTTCTTAAACTCCAAGTATTGGTACGTTTTTGGACAGTTAAAAATGTGTGAGACATTTACTAAGAAAATATTGACCCTTTTTATTTTATTATAATTTTTGTTTTATACAATGTGTTTGGACACTTTAGGACCGTTAAATGTGTGTGGATTTCATAAAGAATATTTATTTTTTAATATATATGTTTAGTTAATTTTAGTTCATTTCAGAATTCTTTTAAAATTAAAAAATTGCAGTTTCACTTTGTAATTTTGTTTTTTATTTTTTTGTTAATATAATTTTCAAAGATTTTAGTTATTTTTGTTTGCAAATTGGCCCTCTGTGTGTGCTTTCTTCATCAATTGTGTGTGCTTTCTTGATTTCTTCAAAATCTTCATCCATCTATCTCTATTTATCCATAAATATTGGATATTTTGTGGTAGTTCAAGATAATTTATTGGCATATTTACAGTAAATATATTGCAGTTTGGACCAGATAATGAAATACCTGCTTTAAAATGACAAATGAATACTTAAATATGTAATATAAAGATATTTAAAAAAAAAAAAAAAAAAAAAAGGTTTAAACAACACACAAATATATTCTGAATATAAAAAAACAACAAAAAAAACTGTTAAATATGTAGAAGAATCATTGTAATTTCAGAATTATTTTTTATTTCAGTGTAATTATAATAACATTTCTTTCTTTCTTTCTTTCTTTCTTTCTTTCTTTCTTTCCTTCTTTCTTTCTTTTCTTTCTTTCCTTCTTTCTTTCTTTCTTTCTTTCTTTCTTCTTTTGCATTCTCTACATGCAATGTTTAGTAGATCTTATCTATTGCTATCCCTCTCTATCCTGTTTTCACTATTCTGGATAAAACAGGTGTTTTTGTTTGTTCACTAAATGCTTTTGTTTCACTGCTTTTTTGGGGTCAAAGTTGATATGCCTTTTCACATTTTCTGAACAGGTTTGTATGAACTGGGTTGTAACATGAATTGGGGGCTCGTCTGGCACTTTTTTTTTTTTTTTTTTGCAATTCTACTGTAGTTTATTTACTAATTGCTTTTGTTTCACTGCTTTTTTGCATCAATTATGGGGGCTTGTCCAGGATGAAATGGCTTTTGTTTATTAAATGCCTTTCAATTTCATATTTAATTGTAAATTTCTTTCTTTCTTTTCTTTCTTTCTTTCTTTCTTTCTTTCTTTCTTTCTTTCTTTCTTTTTGCACTCTGTGTACAATGTTTAACAGATTGTATCTATTGTGATCCCTCTCTCTCCTTTTTATTCTATTCTGGATAACACTGGCATTTCTTTGCAATGCTTCTGTAGTTTGTTCATTAAATGCTTTAGTTTCACTGCTTTTTGGGGTCAATTTTGATATGCTTTTTCACATTTTCTTAACAGGTTTGTGTAAACTGGGTTGTAACATAAATTGGGGGCTCTTAAATCATAAATTGGGTTTACTAAATGCTTTGTTTCACTGCTTTTTTGCAGCAGTTATGATATGCTTATATGTTTCTATAAACTGGCATATAACAAGAGCTGGGGGCTCGTCCAGGATGAAATGCTTTTCATTTGCACTTTGTTTACTTAATGCTTTTCAATTTCATTTTTAATTCTTTCTTTCTTTCTTTCTTTCTTTCTTTCTTTCTTTCTTTCTTTCTTTCTATGCACTCTCTCTATAATTTAACAATTTCATCTTCGTCATCCCTCTTTCTATCCTTTTTTTTCAATTTCCTTTTTAATTATAAATTTCTTTCTTTCTCTCTCTATACAATTTTTAACTGAGTCCTATCTCTTGTGATACTTCTTTCTATCCTTTATGATTTCATACTCATTTAATAAGGCATGTGGCTTGTCTTCACCCCACCACAAACGTTCTAGAAGAAGTCAAGGGTAAAGACAATGCGCAATTACGAGGACAACGAGGAGAGGGAGTTTGTCCTGCAAAAAAAATGCCTGCATAACAATTTGTCACAATAATTATGAATAATTACAGACCATCTCGTAATAGCAGTTATCGATACACCTGCACATAATTTTCTAAAAGCAGAAATGTGTGTGTGTAAGAGAGGTGCGGTTGGAGATGTTTCTACTGTGCATGTGTATTAGTCAAAAACGTGAACCACCACACCATGTAATTGGCAAGTGGCGCAACTGACATTAGCTGTACGAGACATTGTTCTCCTCAGTGTGTGATGACAGGAACATCATTGCTGTAACTGCGTAACGCACTGGCATGTGACAATGTAATGGCCATTTTATCGCTGATGGTGTGGCACTACCTCTCCAGAGACTGTATTCAGCAGTTCTTTCAAGAAAAGAGCATTCCCAATATATATATCAATATATATAATGTATGTTATTGTATCTTTGTATATTTATTTTATTTTACTTTATTTTACAGTGACTTCAGTGACAAATGTGTAAAGAATAAATGTATAGACATACAAATTTGTTCATTTCACTTAAAACATTCTCAATGGTATTTATAGTTTTTATTTTATTTTATTTTGTTTTTATTTTTATTTTATTTTATAGTGAATTCAAATACGTAAATATGTGTAAAAATAAATATATGGACATGCAAATTGGTACATTTCACTGAAAACATCCTCAATAATATTTATAGGTATTTTTATTTTATTTTACTTAGATTTCAATTACTTTGATACTTAAATATGTTTAAAAATAAATATGTGGACACACAAATTTGTACATTTCAGCGAAAAGATCCTCAAATATATTTATGTATTTTTGTATTTTATGTATTTTTTATTTAATTAATTTTTTTTATTTGTTTTTATTTTACATTGACTTCAATTAATTTGACACTTAAATATGCATAAAAATGAATATGTGGACACATAAATGTGTATATTTCACTAAAAATGTTCTCAATAATATTTATAGCTATTTTTATTTTATTTTTTATTTTATTTTACATTGACTTCAATTACTTTGACACTTAAATATGTTTAAAAATAAATGTGTACACAAAATGTATATTTAACTGAAAACATCCTTAGTAATATTTAAAGGTTATTTTATTTTGTTTTTTTTATTTATTATTATTTTTTTTTTACATTGACCCTAATTATTTAGCACTTAAATATGTGTCAAAATAAATATGTCGACACATAGATGTGTATATTTCACTGAAAACATCCTGCATAATATTTATAGGTACAGTATTTTTATTTTTATTCATTTTATAGTGACTTCAATTACTTTGACACTTAAATGTTTAAAAAGTAATAATAATAATAAATGTGGACACATAAAATGTACGTTTCACTAAAAACATAGTTAATAATAATCATAGGTATTTTTAATTTAAACCTTTTATTATTATTTTTTATTTTACATTGACTTCAATTACTTTGACACTTAAATTTGTTTAAAAATAAATATGTGGACACATACAATGTATATTAAACTAAAACGTTCTAAATAATATTTATAGGTATTTTTATTTTACTTTATTTTATTTATTTATTTTTTATTTTACAGTGACCTGAATTATTTTAGCACTTAAATATGTGACAAAATAAATGTCAAGAAATACATGTGTACATTTCACTGAAAACATCCTCAATAATATTTATAGGTATTTTTTACTTATTTTATTTTATTATTGACCTGAATTATTTTGACAC
Organism: Danio kyathit; assembly: GCA_903798195.1. NCBI lineage: Eukaryota > Metazoa > Chordata > Actinopteri > Cypriniformes > Danionidae > Danio > Danio kyathit. The sequence goes on along the minus strand of LR812539.1, from coordinate 19,255,063 downwards.
ATAAATATAGGGATAAATAAATGTGTACATTTTACTGAAAACATTCTCAATAATATGAATAAGTATTTTATTTTATTTTCTATTTATCTTGTTTAATATAATTTCTAATAAAGTATTTTGTTTTTAAACTTTACATAAAATACTTTACATAAAAAAACTTTACATGTAAATGTAATTTGTAAGGTGAAAATTTATTTAATATGCATATTCATTCATTCATCCATTCATTCATCAACTTCAATGTATTATTATACAATGTTTATTTATACAATTTGAAATTTTATATATATATATATATATATATATATATATATATATATATATATATATATATATATATATATATATTTTTTTTTTTTTTTTTTCTTTTTTTTCTTTTTTTTATATATATATTTGTTTTGCTTAAAAAATGGATTGTCATTTGAACTTCATGCATCCATCTCTCATATATTAATAGTTAATAGTTAGAGTCTGAAATGTTGTTTCACCCAAGGTAAGCGCGTGAAAAAGTCTATTTTTTCCATTAGTTTTCACACATTAAATTAGACTACTAGTAAAAAGGAGTTGGAGGGAAGCCCATACATCAACACACAAATGTGAAGCTTTTACGCTACCATTAAGATCAGCGCGCCGAACACTATCTTACTCCTGCTGAAAGGCATGTTATGGCGACAGTAAAGTTTTACTAGTCCATGATGGAGATCATTACCGCGTCGGAGGCCCGTCCTGTCAAGTTGAAAAGCACATTAAACAAATCAGTGGAGAAATTTGACTTGTAAATAAAAACAGGGCATGCTAATGCATGGCATGGAAGCACAGGGTAATGCTGTTGTGTTAAAAGCCATAAAATGGACAACATCATTTATTATTGAAGCATAAATGCATTATAGAGGGAGGACTTTGCAGGAATTACGTACATACAGTGGAGATCATTTGAAAATAACCTGCAATTTCATATTTTTTCAAGGTCACCACTTATTCAGGTTTAAAGTTAGTCTAACAGGAGTGAAATGCCACTTTTTAAATTATATTTTATAAGTTACACATACAGTACAGCGGTGTAAAAAATGTTTGCCCGCTTCTAATTTGTTTATTTTTTTCACAATAGACTTTAATGTTTCAGATCATTAAACAGATTTAAATATTAGTCCAAAAATTTTTTTTGCTGCTTGTACAAACTACTTACTTAAATTGAGCTGAATCAACACAATTCGTCACAGTCAACACAAGAGTTTTTTGGGGAAACAGATGAGGCTTTTAAACGTGACTCATTCGCCGTTGTGATATTCTTTAAAGGGCACCTAGGTTACCACTTTTTCCTAATTTAATATAAGTCTTTTGTGTCTCCAGAATGTGTCTGTAAAGTTTCAGCTCGAAACACCTGTCAGATTTTTTATTATACCTTTCATAAGTTACTAATTTATAGCTTTGAGCATCAGGTAGCGGTTTTTGTGTACTGCACCTTTAAGGCTAGTCCTTCACGCCCACCGTTTCCACGTGCCTGTCAGGGTGCCTTAATCTCCTCCCTCCACTGCCTCAGACAGCAGACAGACATACAGTAAAGGAAGAAGATCTGCACGTAACCTTTGTGAGAAATACTACAGTAAGACCTTTATCAATGAGTATTTGATGCACTTGTTTTGGATCTGCCACAAGTCACACACAATGTCGTTACAAAGTTCATGCGCACACACACACACACACACACAGCGCAGACACGCACACACACAGACAGCGCGCACGTTTAGCTTTGCACTCTTTTTGCACGCAAATGTGACAGGATACACGTTAATATCCACTGCTTATGGATATCTGTTATGTTAATGTACAAAATAAACCTGATTTAACGTCCACAAACCGGGATTAAAGCGTCTTCTTCTGACACTCGGCTTTGTTAAAGTATATCGATGTAATTCATTAACATGCACTGTTTTAAAACATTTTAAACTTGTAAAACTCACTCGTGATCACATTTGATGATGACTGATGATCCTATCGAACTGAACAGATCCTTTATTCCTGGTTGCTTTGCGCACGTCCTGTCTTGTTGATATGATTATAAGTGTTACTACGGAGACATGTTAATGCGCAGTTGTCAATCAATTCGGTGGGCAGGGGGACAGCACTCCTACGTCAAGTTGCGGTCGGTCTCAAAACCGCTCCAATTGGTCCACCTTTTTTATGTTGTTAAATTGAAAAACAAAAGACTGAGTGTGTTTAGATCACCCCAATATGACGGTCTATACACTATACCTACACATATGCCTGTCCAAACAGCTTGAAAAGTAGATTTTTCACCATAGGTGCCCTTTAAAACGTCAGGGGGTGGTCAAAAGAAACTGACTGTAAAATCAGACAGATAAACAGAGAAGTAGAAAGTTTCTGGAACTACATCATATTATTAAAATCATTCAAGATTTTTAAACTAATTATTTAAATTATTTTTTATAAATTATTTTTATGTTTATAATGATTATTTTTATAACCATTCAATATTTTTTTTAATCAAACTTTGATGCATCACTTGCTTTTGTTCATATCTCAGACAGTTTTACTGTCTTTAAGTTTATTAAAAGAGCAATGACAACAGAACATGGGTTACTCTACAAATATATTTTTTATTATGGCAAGAATAAAAGCAAAAAAGGACACTTACTCTAAAATACAGATGTTTTTTTTTTAGATTTAGCCCGCTCCGCAATTGACACATTACTGTCTGGTTAGTTTCTGTCCTATACTTATGCTAAAAAGGCAATAATGGTCCAACATTCCTGACCATTATCACCAATAAAGCCTAGAAAAACAGGCATCAGTATATCGTAAACCGGTTCAAATATTCTTCTCCAGTTATTAAAGAAATAATTTGTTCCTTCATTTTAGTTTTGTGTAAGAGTCTAAATGATCATATGCATTTGTTTATATGGCAAAAGATGTCTTTCACCAAAGAAGGTCCATGCTGACTCCAAAGGCAGATATTGATAAGATCAGGGCCTGTTGTGTGGACTTTGGGGGTTTTACGATGTGGTTAAAGAGGTTATCTTCTCTGGCTCTCTCCCTCTTTGTCTCTCCCTCCTCCTGTCTCTCCTTCTCTCTCTGGGAACTTTAAATTTACATTTAAGTTGGGTACAATTAATATCATATCTTTTTATCATTTCATATTTGATCATTTTATACAGTTATTTGTAACTAATTCAGTTGTAACCATAGAGAATTATTGTCATTAAATCATTTCATTTTCAAGTATTTGTGATTTACTTTTGATTTAACATCAACACTTAATTGCTCCATATTGCAATACAATACAATCACATAATATCAACGCTCTCCCACATTTTAAGCTATTAATACTGCCCTTAGTTCCGTTTTTGGTATAAGATTGCAGTAGGATGATTTGACTAGAAATGTACAGTTTTTTACCATCATGCTGATAACTTTTTAGTCGCTCGGCAGAACTACAGTTCGAACCGCTGTGGTCAAAATACCGTTCTTAGATTTGTTACTATTAAATTGTTTTAAATTCAAAATTGTGATTATATACATCAGTGTTAAACCTATAAATGGTGGGAAAACGCATTCGGTAATTGTGTACCTGGGTCTCCACTTTTGCCATGGCCTCTTTTGGCTTTAACAAAATTATCCCTCAGGTTTTTCCAAACTTTTTAACAAAAACTTTCTTCCTTTTCTCACTGCTGTTGCAATTTCTAGCCAAGAATTATTGATCAATTGATTATCCCTCTGATCACGCATGGATGGATAATAAAGATGTCTGTACAGGCGTACCTGTTTCATACAAAATCTCCTCAAAGTGATTCATATTTAACTAAAATGAAATGCGGGGCCGCCAGTCGAAATCATGTCGCGCGCACCCAAAGTGAACCTCCGCAAACACAGCAATGACATCCCATTCGCCGCGCACACTCAAGCGAACGCGTCGAGTAAAAACCAGGCTTCAGTCATATCTCCACAGTCTGCCACCAATGGCTGATATCGCTCCTTCATGGCATTTTAGTTGTGACACAAAAATATGCATCCAAATTTAGGAGGGGAGGGCAGAGGGAACCACCACTGATCTGCAACAAATGAATGAAATGAATAGACAGCTTATATATTCCTTCTGTATCTTGGCTATTGGTTGGATCTGATTGTGATGAGTGACGTGACATTAGGTCTTCCTGGTAGAGCTAGTGCTAAAAGCTACATTCACGCCACTGCATACAATTTCCTAGATCCGCCCCTGAAGCTGAATCACTCCAACAGCCTAATGTAAGAAAAAAACAGACTAAGAGTGAATAAGACACGCACCTTTGACTTCTCCCGTCTAGTCGAATCATTTGCTTTTACGAAAAAGAGAAAAGAGACCATAAATCAGAGCGAAAATGCAGCACTTTTTTTGTCTAACAGATTGGCTCACCCACTCCAGCGCATCCTTTAAATGGCCGAATGAATTAGTAACAAGCACATTTCTAGCCTTTTAATTTGGCTAGCATACAAAATACAGCTTCCGATAAACGAGCTATGGAGTTTCTCGGTGACAGTGATATCCATTATGTGTTTAATTATCTTCAAAGTTAAAATGAAGGACTTCTCCTCCGCCCCCCCACCACCCCCTGCTAATGGGAAGATGAGGCGAAGCGCATTTGCGACATGAATAGGAGGCTGACGAGTTAGCCAGCGCCCATTTCACTTTGCCTGATGCAAATTGGAGCAATCAGAAAAAAAAGCTCGTAAGAAATATCACCCCTGTTGTTATTTATTCCTCTGCCTTTCATTTCCAAGTCAAATTCCACCAGGCTAATTTGATATCTTCTATGAAATGGCAGTCCAAACAAGTCAAGATGATTTGAGCATTCAGGGTAAAAAAAAACTGCTGGGGAAAAGGTTGGGCTTGTCTCAAATGTCATCAGAAAGACGGGTTGATTGCATTGGGCCCGATTGTGTTGCTGTGATTTTCAGGCGGGACTAATCAACTATTAAATTTTAGGTAAGGTGCAGTGGGCTGTTTTGTGTCCTTTACAAGATTAACTTTAACTTAGATGTTTTGTTTGGGTTACTTAAAACAATGATATTTGATACAATGATGGCATCATGTGTATATATATATATATATATATATATATATATATATATATATATACACACACATGTATGTAAATATTTATATGTATATACATACATGTATGTATGTATATATATCACTATAGTTTAATAAGAAGTGTATTCGCATATGATGATGTGGATGGATTAATAAATACATCTTTCTACATCATGTTTTGGCCTCTCAGGTATCATTCTGGGTCCAAATAAGTTCTGAGGCTGTCCAATCTAAGAAAGCTCATATTTATAATGCAGACAGCATGGGAGGGTAGATTACATATAGAATGCAACACAATTGTTTTAGACACTGATGTCGTTTGCTAAAAAATGGATGTTTATGCTAATCAGATCTTAAGCAAACTTGCTCAAATAACACTTCATGTGTTCTCTAGAGAATTATAAGCTTTGACCACCAAAACTGCAGACAGGAGCTCTATAAATTTCTGCAAATGAAACCAAATTGATCAATAAACAAATAACGTAACTTACCTTGTAAATATCACATCAGTCTGTGTGAGGAAATCTTCGGTTGCTCCTGTCTGCTCCACCCTCCAAGTTTAAGTCAGAGAGCATGCGCATAGATTTCCTGACTTTGTATGGATATGTCTTTTTTGCATTAGTTCAATATATTACGAAACCCTATAAGTAAATATTACTTGGGTTATATCCGTTTGAATTTACTATTGTATTTTAAGCACACTAAATTAAAAGGAAATATTAAGTAGCTTATTGAATTAAACTTGACATTTTTAAGTAAATAGACAAAATGTGATTTATTTGTGAATTGTACTTGGATTATGCCATCTATATTTACAAGCCCCAAAAATATTTTTTTTCTTTGTTATATTTTAGTACCTGTTATATTTTTAATTGCTGTTTGTTTATATTTTCAGTGGTAAATATATTAAATGCATTTGTCTTTTAAAGTATCTCTGTAAAGCTTCATTTTTATGTTTACTTCAATTTAAATGTATTATGTAAATGTATATATTTATTTCAGACAGTTACCAACACTGCAACAAAATTTTCATTTGAATTTTTCTTTTCTTTTTTTGCTCTTACCAAAAAGAAAGAAGTTTTCAATAATTCTGGTTAACTAATGTTGAAATGTTTTAAAGACATTTTTATATTGACTAAACACAGTATATTTAAGAAGGGTCTGGCTGTATTTCCAGCCTGATCTCACGAGGAAACGTAAGTATTTTACGTTTTGTCAGTTTAGTGGCCAATTCGAGTTCAGTCGTACGAAAATGTACGATTTTAAAAAGGAGGCGTGGCACCTAACCCCAACCGTCATTGGGTGATGGGCAAATCGTACTAATTTGTACGAATTAGATCGTACGAATTCATACGAATTAGCCACTAATGAAAAAGTTATGAATTGCCGTGAGATAGCGTTGGTATTTCTGGGGTTAATGTCCAGGATTTAGTAGTAGTTATGTAGACAGAACACATTTGATTTGTTGATTTTGCTTTAAATAAACCCATCTGTGAACAAGATCCTCTGTTTTGCCATCATTAAGACGTTTTACATTTACATGTATTCATTTAGCAGGTGCTTTTATCTAAAGCAACTTCCAAATGAGGATAAAGCAAGCACTTCAAATCATCAGAGTAGCAGTATAAATGCTGTGGCAAGTCTAAGTTGGTTTATATGCTCGCACTTGATTTTGATAGTCCGTTTGTTGAATTTAAGTTACATTGCATCTCCATGCCACCTAATTCTCATTAGATTAGACTGTAGGACTGCATTAGAAGTAGACTGTTAGGTTGGGGTTAGGGTTGGTGTAAGTTGACATACTTGCAAAGTTTCTTATAGTCAGTTAAATGTCTGTTGAAGGAGCAGTATCAACAGATATTAAGCAGACAGTCTACTAATACTCAACTGGACCATCAAAATAAAGGGTTACAGTTTATATATATCTGATATAAAGCCATAGAGATGTACATATCTTTTCTTTGGGTTTATAGTTTTTTTTTTGTTTTACATCGAATCTAAAGGACAAGCACAAAATAATTAGACTGCTGCGCCGTCTTTTAACTGGCTGACAATGTTAGCATTGCAGCCCTTCATCCCTCTGTTTCCGTCTCTGATTTGGTTTCCCTCCTCCCCACCACCCTGCCATTAAATAATTTTGCTGTTGGCTTTTTCTATTTGCCTGGAATTACCCAGGAACAGTGCGCTTCTCTCCTGGGGGTCTGTCAGTGCAGCGCTGTAATAGCTTCTCTCTCTAATAGGTGTGTGACTAGGCAGCTATATGGACTCTAAAATATAACACAAATCTTTATCTAAAGCCACTCAGGTACCTGTCTCGCGCCGGCTGCCCTGCTAGCTGCTAACCTCTCGCGCTCCATCATGCTAACGCTCCTCGCCATGTCCAGTAATCTCTCTGCTTTTTATCTCTGGCTACGAGGGGAGGCGGTTCGCTCGGCTCCCAGCATCCATCTTTTATTGACTCGGAGGCCACTTCAAATCAATTTCTTTCTCTCAGCCCGTTCTCGCTTAATCACCTGGAAGAGAAGCGGCACGTGTAAATATGAGAGACGGCGCGCTTCAGACCATTCAGAGCTATTCCCAACACAATAACCATGCAAACTACATTATTAAAGGAAAATGTGCCCCTGGTCAGATTCGGCTCTCTTGTGTACAAAGAAATGTTGTTGAAAATTCTGATGGAAGCAGCGCAGACACGGCGTGCTGGGAAATGCGGTATGACCTCCGTAAGATCTACCGCGGCGTCCTCCTTCACGGAAAGCGAAATTTACGAACGTGTTGGCGAAGTGAGATGCACAAAGTGTAAATTATTATGTAAATCTGTCCAAGGCTGCAAGGCTACGCTGGTCTCGAGAGTGAAGCTAACCTGACTACGGTGTAGATCAAGTCTGCGGGGCTGAAATATATGAGTTACGTTGTTAACAGAACTTCAGTATCCTATAGAGATGAAAAGTGTTGAGAATACTTCTCTCTCTCTCTCTCTCTGTTTTACATTCTCTTTTAGATTACTGCCTGCTGGAAAAAAGACCCATTCTAGGTCAAGGAGCTCATCCGGGTCCTCAACAGGATAAGGTGGTCTACAATGTTGGTTGACCCCTTATAGCTCGTAGTCTTGTCAACAACGTAAACATGCTCTATTTAGATAATGGCTAGGCTTTACCAACAGGAAATTATGTAAACTTGAAACAAAACCTTATTTATAGTAACATAGTGGATTAGCACACACTGCAGTGGGTTGCCACGTGATGGGGGCGGCCCAAAATGTTGGGGTTGTTCATTTCTATTAGAAACTGATAAATAGATTGTTCAGTTTTATTTAATGACTAATAAAAATACTGTACTATATTAAATCTCATACACACAAAAAAAGTCATTGTAATTCATTCAATTATTTTTTTTAACACATTTTATAATAAAAATATAAGAACTGCTTGACACTGCACATCAAAGTGCATGCTATTTGCTCTCTCTCTCTCTCTCTCTCTTTAATAATAAAGACAAACTGTTTAAAGTGAAATATTCAGTTAATGCTTTTCTCAGCAAAATTAATTCATTAGTATAAAGTAGTTGTCCTTTTTGTGATCAAGGGGATTTTTTTTTTATTGTTTTCTACATTGTAAATATGCTTAAAGATTTGTTGTTTTATGTTTGCAGATTTTAAGGTTATTTTTTTCTAAAGTTGTTTTTTGATTTCAAATTTGCAAAAAAGAAGAGAAAAGAGCGAATTACTAATTTTGTTGTAGGAAAAGCCAAAATGGGAATTTACATAACAAGAAAAGAGGATAGAGGGTGAAGTTTGCAGAGATGTGGTGCAAGTTTTTAAGAGTTTAATTAAAGTGAGAATCAAGTTTGATTTAGTTTTTCATAAGAATGTCAAGAATATTAAAGAGTTTAAAAATGTGTGGATTTATAAAGATAGGTTGTGCTCTGTTCAAGATGGAGAACTAATATTTACAAAATGGCTTGAGTAAAATGTACTTTTGTAATATATATATATATATATTAAATATGGTATGAAATAAAGTAATTTAAAACAAATCTAATGTCTTTCTCTCTCACACAATTCTCTCAATCTCTCAATTATTGGCATGAGAAATGTTACAAATGTATAGCCAACACATTTATAAAGTTTACATTAAAAAAGAACATATGTTTATATTAAAAGACATATTAAACACAGTAAATAATAATAATAATCATATTAATAATAATAAATTCCCTCTATTTCTCTTTTATAATAAAGGCAACTGTTAAAAGTGAAAAATTCAGTTTCGAATAATGTCTTATCCATATCTGTTTGGGCAAAAAATAATAATAAAGTAGTAAAAAAAATCAGTCATTGTTCTTGTACGCGTGCATTAGGCATTTAAACATTGTGTACTTTGTGCAGAAAATTGCTTCAAGAAAGGGAGGTTATGGACATTTTTAAAGATTAAGTGCTTATTGGATTTTTTTCACAAGCTTTTTATGGGTGATTAAAAAAAGATTTGAAATTATTTATTTTGTATTTGTTAAAAAAATCTGTATATATTCAACGCAATCTCACTGCAATTCGTAACTTTTTGATTTAGTGGCTAATTCGTATTAATTCGTATGATCTAATTCATACAATTTAGTACGATTTGCTCATCACCCATTGATGGTTGGATTTAGGGGCGGTGTTGGGTGACATGCCTCTTTTTTTTTTTTAATTGTACATTTTCGTACGACTGAACTCATACAAATTCGAAAGAATTAGCCACTAAACTAATAAAACGTAATGTTATGTTTTCTCGTGAGATCAGGCTGATATATATACAGTATATCGGGGTTGGGTGACATGCCTCTTTTTTTTTTAAATTGTACATTTTCGTACGACTGAACTCATACAAATTCGAAAGAATTAGCCACTAAACTAATAAAACGTAATGTTATGTTTTCTCGTGAGATCAGGCTGATATATATACAGTATATCGGGGTTGGGTGACATGCCTCTTTTTTTTTTTAAATTGTACATTTTCGTACGACTGAACTCATACAAATTCGAAAGAATTAGCCACTAAACTAATAAAACGTAATGTTATGTTTTCTCGTGAGATCAGGCTGATATATATACAGTATGTATATATATATATATATATATATATATATATATATATATATATATATATATATATATATATATATATATATATATATATATATATATATATAATGCAGTGAGGGGACCTACCTTTACTCTATGCAACTATTTGATTGATTAATTGATCGATTGACTGATAAACTGGCAGTTTTCTGTACTTTGTGTTTCATGTTTTTTTTGTTTATTTGTGTTTTTAAATTGCATCATGTGACCTTGATCTTTCCTACAACAATGTTGATGTTGGAAAGTTAGAAAAAGTTACTTTTGACATTTAAATAGGTAAAGAATAATAAGAGAGAGTAATACATTCACAGCGAAATGAATCGCCAACTTATCCAGCATATGTTTTACACAGCGGATGCCCTTCCAGTTGCAACCTAGCACTGGGAAACATCCATACACACTCATTCACACACATACACTACGAACAATTTAACTTATTCAATTCACCTATAGCGCATGTCTTTGGACTGTGGGGGAAACCGCAGCACTCTGAGGAAACCCACGCGAACACGTGGAGGACATGCAGACTCCACACAGAAATGCCAACTGACCCAGCTGGGACTTGAACCAGCAACCTTCTTGCTGTGAGGCAACAGTGCTAACCGCTGAGCCATGGTGTTGCCCTAGAATAACACATTCATTCATTCATTCATTTTCTTTTCAGCTTAGTCCCTTTATTAACCTAGGGTCGCCACAGCGGAATGAATCGCCAACTTATCCAGCATATGTTTTACACTGCAAATGCCCTTCCAGCTGCAACCCATCACTGGGAAACATCCATACACACTCATTCACACTCACACACTATGGGCAATTTAACTTACCCAGTTCACCTGTACCGCATGTCTTTGCACTTGTGGGGGAAACCATAGCCAAGCGAACACGAGGAGAACATGCAAACTCCACACAGAAACGCCAGCCGGGACTTGAACCAGCAACCTTCTTGCTGAGGCAACAGTGCTAACCACTGAGCCACAGTGTCGCCCTAGAATAATACAGAAACTATTAATTAACAGATATTATTGCTATGTATGTTTACAGAAGCCAGTGTTTATCAACGGATTCATTTATTTACTTATATATTTTGACAAAGTCTACCGTTTTTGACGAGAATAAGCCATGATTTCAGGCTAATTATTTTTATCAGTTTATTAGTGTAATGCTGACCTGTGTATAGCGCTTTTTCTTCTCTCCTTCATATATTGCTATGTCGATTAGAGAAAGCCCACCTTTTTAGCGCGCCTGCAATTCCATGCGGGCCGCATTTCAGCTCTGCATATGCACTCCATGCATGTCTGCTTTGTTTAAGTCATTGATTTATTTATCCTGTCCATTGAGCGTGTAGCCGGTGGCGGGAGCGTGCTTTTCTTACTCTGAAATCACCACCTCCTAATTATCTGTCACCATTTCTGCTATCCTGCGCTGAAGACACAGAATGACCAATAATTACCCTCCAGCCCGCATCTTTCAGTGTGTTGCCATTGATTTCCTGGCACCCTTTACCACCACTCTCTCTCTCCTCCATCACCCACGCCACCTGACTCAATGTGAAAACAATGCTTTGGTTGATCATCACCTCGCTAATAAAAATTAGACATGATCATTCCAGCGCTGCCGGTGCGAGTGTGTGCGCGCTCGCGTATTTGTTTGTGTGTGTTCATGCCTCATGCTGCTAAGTCTCCGCTCACGCTGAGACATGCGTGA
>LR812539.1:19230645-19238145 GCA_903798195.1 Danio kyathit | reverse complement strand
TTTCACGCACAACCATCTCTAGGGTTTACAGAGAATGGTCCAAAAATGAGAAAATATCCAGCAGTGAGTAGTACTTGTGGAAGTAAATGCCTTGTTGATGCCAGAGGTCAGAGGAGAAAGGTAACGGTAACTCAAATATCCACTTGGTACAACAAAGGTATGCAGAAGAGCATCTCTGAACGCAGAACATGTTGAACCTTGAAGCGGATGGGCTACAGCAGCAGAAGACCACACCGGGTGCCACTCCTGTCAGCTAAGAACAGGAAAGTGAGACTATAATTCACACAGGCTCACCAAAATTGGACAATAGAAGATTGGAAAAATGTATCCTGGTCTTAATTTCTGTTGCAACATTCGTATGGTAGGGTCAGAATTTACCACAGCCTACCTGAGTATTTTTGCTGACCATGTCCATTCCTTTATGATCACAGTGTACCCAACTTCTGATAGCTACTTCCAGCAAGATAACCATGTCATAAAGCGCGAATCACCTCAGACTGGTTTCTTGACCATGACAATGAGTTCACAGTACTCAAATAGCCTCCACAGTCACCAGAACTCAATCCAATAAAGCACCTTTGGGATCTGGGGGAACAGGAGATTTGTATAATGGATGTGCAGCCGACAAATCTGCAGCAACTGCGTGATGCTATCATGTCAGTATAGACCAAAATCTCTGAGGAATATTTCCAGTACCTTGTTGAATCTATGCCATAAAGGATTAAGGCAGTTCTGAAAGCAAAAGTGGGTCCAACCCGATACTAGTAAGGTGTACCTAATAAAGTGGCCAGCGAGTGTATACATATACATATAGCAAATATTGAACTAGTGAACATAAAATGAACATAATTCTTTAGATGGATTTTTACATGGATTTTGCAATAAAAAAAAAAATTGGCATTCCAGATTCCATTCTGAAAGCGACCGTATCCAGATTGAACAAATATGACTACAATAATATGTTCATCGTCCTGCCACTGCATTTTTGTTAGCAGAGTAGAGAGAAGAAAAAAAGAGATGCCTGAAAACAGAAAGATGGGTTTGGCAAGCAAAGAAAGTGAGGGAATGAGAGAGCGAGAGAGAGAGAACATGAGGGTCAGGGATGGCAGAGCAGAGCGGCACAGATAAGGTAATGACAGGGTGCCGGCCGGACTAATGCTGAAGCTGGACCAGACTGACCATCACAGTCCTGCCATCTGGAAAAGCCTGTTTCCTTTCTGCCGAGCTCATCACCACACAACACCCACAGCACATCATGCCAGGCCAACAGACTGGCACACATCAGCCCTGCCGTCCAGACACAACTACAGTCATATGCCCACCCATACAAGAGCTGAACACAATCTACAGCTGATGACTGACATGATATGAGGAGAAATGCACAATATTCTCAGTTTTGGCAGACAGGAATATATACAGTGCGATCCAAAAGTCTTGCATAATTATTTGGCATTTTTTTCTGATTTAATGGATTTTCTTGCATTACATTGAATAAAAAAGATCTGTATGATAACCGGAGTGCACTAAGCCAATGATTATGTTTTCCAGCATTATTTGTGCTTTTAGAAGAAAAACTTTCGCATTAATTATCAATGCCACAAATTTGATTAGTCAGTCTGAGATCAAGAAATATATAATGCATGTCTTGCATTCCTACTGTTTTTCAAATATGCAGTTGACTTTAATCTACTGTATATCTTCGTATACGTTACTGTCTTAAATAGTTTTTGGAAAATACATTACATTACAAAGCCTTTAGAAAACTGATTTGAATTGTGCATGACCACAGTTTAGAGCACTGAAATGTTATTTGTTTTATATAAACATCTTATTTATCCATTATTGTATTTTGTCATTTTCTTGCTATTACAAAATCAGATGCTTAAGACATTATTATTATTATTATTATTATTATTACTATTATTATTATTATTATTATTATTATTATTATTATTATTATTATTATTCATTCAATCATTTTACTTTGGCTTAGTCTCTGATTTATCAGAGGGTTGCCACAGCGGAATGAACCGCCAAATATTCTGGCATATGTTTTACGCACTCTTCCATACAAGTTGTTATTATTATTATTATTATTATTATTATTATTATTATTATTATTTAATTGTAACTGTATTGTGTGTTTTTTAAAACCTTTTTTTTACTAATTGTTTATTTTAGTTTATATTTTTTAAACAGTTGTGCATATTTAAAGACATTATTTAAATAGTAAATGTGACACTTTTTGGATAGTATTTTGATCATATTTTCCAACCTTATTTGTGCTTCAGAAGATATTCATGACCATATTATTATAACTTTTTTGCAGTTTTTTATTTTTTTGTATTACAAAATCTGATGCCTAAAACATTAGTTTTTCGTTCTAATTTTAATTTTAATTGTGGCATATTTTTATTTACTTACATTTTATCTAAAACTGTTTTTCTGACATTATCAAATATACAATTGTGTGCATTTTAAGAAATTATCTAACCTATTAGCTATAACGTAAAAAAAAAAAAAAAAAAAAAAAACGGCATAATAGAGTGTATAAAAAAAAAAAAAAATTAAACACGGAAAGTCTCAAAATCCTTTTGTATGAGGAACTACTTTCTTCCACCATTCCTTCACATCTGCAGCTGAGTACAGCAGAAACCGTTGCTCATTCCCCAACGTCACTTTAGAGCTAGAATTTGAGTGATGACAAAACAGGTCATTTTTGCTCACATTTTGAAATTATAAGGCTGAACGGCATGAAATGCCATCAGTCTACAGAGATTTCCCAGTATTTCTCTCTAGTAATCAGGATATTACAAAGATTAACCCCAAAAAAGCCAAAGCAAACACTACCAGTTTTTGTGGCATAAATACAGCACTGCAAAATACAAAAGAGAGAGCTCGATTCGACAGAATGTCACTTACCTGATTTATAATGATTTGTTCAGCTGTAGTTTGTGTTTTTCTTACCTAAGGCCTTATGCGGTCTCTGTCGCCATCTTGTGGCGGAAATGCAGACGATGCACTGAATCCGATACTCTGAAATTATAAATATTTAAAATAGGCACTATCCTTATAAATAAACTGCATAGTTGCAATCTAAACAACTACATTCTTGCCAAAAAAAAGCCTCAAAAGTACATTGTTGCCCAACAGCTGCAATATTTGTCAAACTGTATTGTGTCCTCTGCTTGCTGTATGTGGGCGGAGTAATACAGAAGGGTGAAGAGGCGGTACAAGTGCTGTTATTTGCACAATATTACACAGCTTTCAGCCAATCAGATTCAAGAACCAGGCAGAACTGTATAAATTATTATATATTATTAATATTATTGTTTTAGGTTTTAGTTTTAAGATCAGTCATGTAAATTGTTTTGTATTATATATACCCTATGGTATTATGTTTTTTATTATTATTAACAAATCATATACCCCATCCTTCCTTTGTTTTCTCTCAGGGTGCTTTCACACTAGCACTTTTGGTCCGCACCTGGGTTCGTTTGACGTCATAGTACGGTACGTTTAGCTAGTGTGAACGTGTCTTCTGAACTCGGGTGCGCACCCGTGAACCGTACTCGAGTCCGCCTGAAAGAGGTGGTCTGGGGTACGGTTCATGCGAACTCTGGTACGGTTCACTTCTGGTATGAATGCAATCGTACCAAATAGCGGAAGTGAACTGGCAACTGTACAACAAACTATCGTTTTCATACCGTTCATTCGTGTGTGTGTGTGTGTGTGTGTGTGTGTGTGTGTGTGTGTGTGTGTGTGTGTGTGTGTGTGTGTGTGTGTGTGTGTGTGTGCGCCACGTATTGTACCTTTAGCGGGACTGAGCCAAGCACAGTGATACACAGTGATGTCTGCTTGTCTCCTCCAGAAACAGCTTCTGCAGACACTGTGTGATGTTCTGAATGTTTATAATATTTTTGCAGCAGACAGACGCGAGTCGCTTTCTGTATGTCCAAAACTTATGATTCAGTAAAAGCAAATCGACCGCGATGTGCGGAAGTCTCCATTTTGGCGCTTTGCTTTCGTGACTGTCACCTAGCAACAGCCATAAACAAAACAGCAGCTCTATGACGCAAGCGTACCGGGGTTCAGAAGGAAAAAAGACAGTGTGTGAACAAACCAAGCGGCAACCTCCCGCTCTCCCTCGGGAAGCCAATACGGAAGTAACTAAAACTGCAGTTCATCGATTTGCCTGGGGGGCTGGCTCCAGGAAGTCCAAGGGCTTTCTTTCTGCATTGGTAAATTGGCCATTTTTACAGCTGATAAAAACATGTTTACAGCCTGGTACAAACGATGGCTTTGGTGCATATAGCTATGATTACCTATCATGACAACTCTGAGGGGGGTGAATTTTTTTATAACTCATCCGTTTCGTTTTTATTAGGTTATATTAAGTTTGCATAATTAAGGGCGTGGCCACTTGAGTGACAGCTAGGTCTCGCTGGTCGCTGTCTCGTCACCTCAGCTGATTCTGGCTAATTAGCCGCTGAGCTCGGCATATAAATCGTGTATTTGTTTTGGTTAATGTTTCTTTACACAGTCATTTGCCTTTTGGAATTATTTCCTGCAATTATCAGATGATATGGCATGCTGTGTGCACTTAATTGTGCTTACAAACCGTTCAAGTTGCCTCCATTTCACAGGTGAGGGAATTTATATATTTATATACCATCTCTATAAATGTATTTGTTTTATTTAAGATCATTCATCATTTAAATGTTCTTTAGACCAGTATTGCACTCCAGAATCTGACAGATTGATTAGTTGTAGGCTATAAAACATCATCTGAAGCGTTGTCATACAGTGTTAGTGCTGGATTTTTATAAACAGCCTTGCATTTACTAACACAGACTATATCTGAAGTGTTTGATAGTAATTCGCGTTTTCCTCCTGTCGAAAAACGTCATAAGAACAATGTTTAGTGGCTCAATGTATTACAACAGTGTTTTTAAAAGTCTAAAAACTTTATTAATATAGTGTACAACCAAGCACATGTGGTCAGAACACAAACGAGTCACAGGTAATGAAGTATTAAGCGTTCTCCCAAAGTAATAAGTCTGTTTTAATCCAGGTCCAAACAAAATGCTGAGCATCAAGCATGCGTCTGTAGCTTCGCTCACTCTCCGCCTCTTTGCCCTTATTTGGTATGCCGCGTTTGGTGCAATGACGCGCTAACAAAATGGCGACGGTTGGCCGCGCCTACTTGTGGCTTCTTTTGCAGTGTTCAGAAACCTATGGGTGACGTCACGGACACTACGTCCATATCTTTTACAGTCTATGGAACAAACCAACCGAGAAGGTGGCAAGGGGGGACAATCGAACTTGGGTACGGTCCAGGCAATTGAACCAAGTGTGAAAGCACCCTCAATGACACCCTAGATCAAAGTATCATTTAGTTATTTCTGAAATAATTCACTCAATCTAGACATTTTCTCTAACAAAATTAGTGACCGTAACCAGGGGTGTGGTTTAAAGGAAGCTTCCCCACTGTCTTTGCTCCGCCCTCTTCCTTTATTTATACGTGTTGGCTCAATACAAACTGATTAGAGTGGCCCTTCCCCACAAAGCAGTGTTTTATACCACTTGACAAATTTTTTACAGGTTTATGTGTTTAACCAATCCAACACCCACCGCCTACAGTGATATATATGCAAAAAGCCCCAGTGTGTTAAAGGCCGATCTTGGACTATTCTTTATGTAGTGGACACTGTGTGCGTTAAGCTCTGCAATTTCCCTCAGTAGAAATAGGCAAAGAAATTAAATTGATTTAAGGAAGCTGACAAACGAGATGCAGTCCAGCATCCGCGTGCTTCAATTGAACGTTTATTCCCCACAGAATTTGCCCTGTATTATTAAAGCTCTCCACAGAACTGACCCTCACATATATCTCACTCCCCAATCCTTTCTTCAACGTTAAGCACTCGAAATGCCATTTTTTATTCCACATCTTGTTATTTAGCTCTAGGTAATGATTGACACCTACTGAGAACG
This sequence comes from Danio kyathit, assembly GCA_903798195.1. NCBI lineage: Eukaryota > Metazoa > Chordata > Actinopteri > Cypriniformes > Danionidae > Danio > Danio kyathit. Next base: position 19,232,151 of record LR812539.1, on the reverse strand, counting down.
ATGATACATTTACATGCTTTGTTGGCTGTTTTATTGAGTCCGGGCGTCATCGATATCTAAATCCATAGAGGAAGGCCGGATAACTCGTTATCTTCTTTCTCTTATCATGTGGAAGATGAACACATCACAATTATTGCCTCAACAATATAGATTCTGTCTTTTCTGTCCTTTGTTCTACAGTGGGAATTGATCATTATATCATAGTAATTATGTTACCAGTCTGTTTTCATTGAGGAGCTATACAGGCAGAGAGAAAGACATTGATATTATTTAGAGAACCTCCCATTCGGTGTTGTTTCGTTTTTCGGAAATCCAATTTCTGGCCTAACCAAGTTGAGTTTTCTGCTTCAGTGAAGTGCACAGGCATAGTCAGTCACCTACAGTGTAATTAAACCCAAACAAACTCCATCAATCAGCTGACATTAGTCTAGGAAACACACACACACACTCAATCTGGAAATCAAGTTTAGAAAGTGGCCGGCGTGATTACAGGAGTCGAGTGAGTCACCGGTAAACCCCGAGGGAATGGAGACGCTGGTGGAACATAACGCTGACCGCACACACATACGCAAGGCAGGGTCACATGCATAGAAGCATGTCTAAATGTTACATGCAGTGCTCAATAGTGCCATTAAATCCCAGCAGTAGAAGAACAGAATCTTTATTACTAATTCTTGTCGGCTCTATGGCCTAGCGGTTGCTACATTTCCTGACGCATTGAGCTGTGGCTCTCATGTGGGCGACACAAGTTTGATTGGAGTGCATTAGTGACTGCCCACTTTTTTTCCCTTCCTTTTTTTGTGTAGTGCTGATTCTTAAAGTATTTTTATCATAGAGAGTGTTTCATTAAAGCGTTCGCTATAGGTCATGGATCTCACCAAGCAACACTGAAAGCATTGATTTTAAGAAGTATCAGACAAAAATAAAGATTCAAGAGGGAATGCTATGAGGGAAAGCACAATCCCATAAAGCACTGCAAATGGCTTAATCAAACTAAAAACATCAACACAAAGACGGTTGGTTGAACATATACACTCACCGGCCACTTTATAAGGTACACCTGTCCAACTGCTCGTTAATGCAAATTTCTAATCGGCCAATCACCTGGCAGCAACTCAATGCATTTAGGCATGTAGACATGGTTAAGATGATCTGCTGCATTTCAAACCGAGCATCAGAATGGGGAAGAAAGGTGATTTAAGTGACTTTGAACGTGGCATGGTTGTTGGTTCTAGACAGGCTGGTCTGAGTATTTCAGAAACTGCTGATCTACTGGGATTTTCATGCACAACCATCTCTAGGGTTTACAGATAATGGTTTTGAAAAAACAAAATGTCCAGTGAGCGGCAGTTCTGTGGATGTAAATGCCTTGTTGATGCCAGAGGTCAGAGGAGAATAGCCAGACTATTTTGAGCTGATAGAAATGCAACAGTAGCTCAAATATCCACTCGGTACAACCGAGGTATGCAGAAGAGCTTCTCTGAATGCACAACATGTTGAACCTTG